>JAQZBX010021132.1:0-32509 GCA_029593785.1 Cabassous unicinctus
CTAATAATATGAATAGCCTCAAGGCAGCGGTCATTAGGTTGAAGGCTACAGGGCTAAGCTGAGCACAGAGGTCAGTAAATAAAACCGGGGAATTTTCATGCTTAAACATTACGCTGTTTGCATAACTAGCCTTTTAAACTTGGAAATGACTGGAAGCAAATAGAAATTTTTGAAGAGCCTACACTGACAACAAAAGCCCAGGCCTGGGCTGCAATTGTTTGTGATTTTTGGACCCCCAAATCCATCTAAAGTCCCCTCAAATTACACCCGCAGACAGGGTTTTAGAAAGGCAAAGAGCCTCAGGAAAAGGCATCTTTCCCTAAACCCACCTCACTAGAGGTAATGGAAGAAACGGGCAAGCAGGATTCTACTCTCCCTCCACCCCCACCCCTGCCCCAGGGAGAATCAGAAGCCAAGAGAAAGGATAAGGGAGACTCTCTAGAGACAAGAACCAGGGTTTGCCAGATTAGCTAACTGATGTTATTTGGTACCTGCCCAGAGCTCCTTTACCAGGACCAGCAGCTGTGCTTGTTGGTTGCTAATGGCTGACAGCTGTGACCTTCTCCAGCGAGTCACCATAGGCCAATCAGAGCCACCTGACTCTGCCATGTCTGGGAGGTTACACAAAACCCTGCAGCTGAGAGTGACAGACAGTCAATGACTTTCCTATACAAATATTTAAGCTCTACCCCCTTGTCTCAAGGCAAGCATCTTTGTGGTGTCATTCATAGTCCCCAGCTGTGGGATGAACTTGAGGCTAGACTTCAGCTGAACCCATCTCGTGCCTATATTCTTCCTCTGCCTCTCCTGCTTCCCTCACTTCCTTACGGATTTGAGGGGAGGGCACTCCCTCAATAAATGACATGATTAGAATGACCATCTCGGCTCTGTTCTAGGGAAACAGACTTAAGATACTTCCAAGAAGCTTACACCACTGCTACAGTAGGGCATCCTTGCTTTGGCTGCCCTGAACGTTTTGATATTTGCTATGAAATAGTTACTGCTGTGTATTTCCATTGTTCTTTTTCTAAACTGGAGTTTTTACTCTAGTTATGAATGAATCGTAAGATTTGTATTCTAAATGGCATATTGGAGGTGTCTGAGGCAGATAACATATCTTTGCAAGGCCTCGTTTGGATCACTCCCTTGGGGTGATGTTAAACATAGTCTGTGTATGAGAAGGAGAAATGTCTTGATATGAGGTAGCCAAAGGGATGCAGAGTGGCCATTTGCAGTTGCTTACTCAGTATCCACTCTTCCCTGTTCCTTTCAAGCAGACCCTCTTTTCTTTGATGTGGCAATGGAGCCCAGCCTAAGGCTACATTTCCATTGCTCCAGAGCAGCTGGAAGTCACTACATGGCCTAATTCTGGCCACTGAGATAGAAGCAGAAGACACTGCATAGAACTTCTAGGGAAACCTATAAATTAGGGGAGACATGGCTGGTATCAGCTTTACCCTTCCTTTGCCCTTCTCCTTGCTGCTAGACATAAAGCAGCCATCTTATCCCATCAGGTGACAAACATGAAATGAAAGCCACATGCTGGGAATGGCATGAAAAAATTGTGGAGTAATGATACCAATCCTTACTGATTTGAGTCACTCTGTGTACATCAAATGCAATCCTAACTCATAGGACACTTTAAAAGCAAAATGGACAAAAGGTAATTTACAGAAGAAATACAAATTTTCAATAATCAATAAAACATTTTTAAGTTTTTTTGGCTAAGAATTTGGCAAAGGTTAAAACATGGGAAAATATATGACTATATATGACATATAAGACTATGACAAAGCAGCTATCCATGCACTAATGTTAGGAAGATATAACGATATAGCATTTCTGAAAGAAGGTTTAATAATATATCTATGTGGAAAATGTGCTTGCCAAGTCTCAGATGCAAGAAGGCAGTATGAGTAAATGCATAAATATTTTCTCTTACCCAAAAACTTCATAAAATAACTGTCATTGTTCACAAATTAATGGTTTATATAGAAAAATCCAAAAGAATATACAGACATACTAATTAGAATTAGTACATGAATTATAAAGGCACTATTGATTTTAAAAGTATTGAAAACAATGAAAAAATGTACAATACTAAAATAGACAAATTACGGTATTTTCCTACAATGGGATAATATAACAAGGAGTGTGAATCAGCACATATCATAATGATTGACTCTCCCAGACACGATGTTGAGCAAAAGGAGCCAGACTCAAAAGAGTACACACTGTGTGCTTCCATTATTTAAAATTCAGAAGCAAGCAAAGCATACCCCTAGTGTTTGAAGTCAAGAGAGTGGGGAAGGGGTTAGCCGGGAGGGTGGGGGTTTTGTGTAGGTGATGTTCTACATCTTGATCTAAGTCCCAGCTACATGGGTGGTTTCACTTTTTAAAAAATGCATCAAGTTGAAAGATCTGTGCACATTCCAATAAGCTGCCCTAAAACATTTACTGAAAAAACATGATAGTAAAGGCATAATATAAAACCACTACATAATTGAGTGTGGATCATCAGAAGCATACAGAATTTGACAAATATCTGAAAGAAAGAAATGAGGTGGAGTCCAGGCCACGTGTAGGTAGATACTCCTGCTGACAGCATCAATTGCCACCTTATGAATGAGCTATTTTGAACATCCAGCCCAGCGGAGTCTTCGGATGAGGACAGTCCCAGTTGAAATCTGACTGTAACTGTGTTAGAATTTCTAGGTGAGAACTGCCTAAACAAGTTCTTCCAAAATTCTTGACTTACAAAATCATGAGTAAAATTAAAAGTTGTTTTAAGGCACTGAGTTTTGGGGTAATCTGTTACATATCCAAAGTAACTAAAAGAGAAGGGTATCCTATTCATAAGAGTCCCATAAAGACAGAAGATAGAAAACAGAAAAAGAAATTATTTTTAAAGAACGATAATATGAGAAAATTCCCCAGTGCTCAAGGGAAACAGGAGTTGTTAAATTGAAAGGGCCCACCAAGTGCTGAGCAGTTATAAATGAAAACAGTTACTCTCTTTGATAAACAGTTGTGACATTTCAGAATATCACTATTTCTACCACTGGATCAAACAGCTAAGGCCAAGGGTCAGAGAGCAAAGCACAGTCAGGTAGTTACACCGGTCTCCTCCACTGAGAGGTACCTGGTTAAGTATTTAAATATTCTATAGACTAGACACATACACTCACATATCAGATTCCTAGGTATTGATTAAAATTTTCAGATTAGCTCTACATTTCTTGACATAGAAAGATGGCCACAAAATGTTATTGAGAGGAAAAAACAGATTCCGGATGAGACTGAGAGCATGGTATAAGGGAGTTGTAAAAGAAAATCAAAATCTGCTAGTTCAGGTGAAAAAATAAGGAGCAAGTAGCCTTAGTGGTATATTAGTCAGGCAACAATTTCCTAGACTAGAATTGACAATAAAGCATAGTGAAAGGGGACTGGACCAAGAGGTAGGAGACTTTGGATCTAAAATGTACTTTTTCCACTGGTTATTTGTACATGAACAAGTCAGAAAAACCTCTTAGGGACTTGAATTTCTCTTTTATAAAAAAGAAAGGGCTGCACCAGTAAGCCCTCAGAAACGAGATTCTGTGATCCTGTCACTGAAAGACATGACAAGCATTTCTCCAACAATGGCAGGATCAAAGAGTTTCATGGGGCAAAGGAACTCTTGAATCAGCCGAGAAGACTACACCTCCAGGCTAAAGGACCACTGAAATACTGCTACTGCTATAACTACCCAGACGGGGGAGAGTGAGAAACTGAAGCAATTACTTGGGGAAATCAATTCGCTGCCCTATAACTGCTTGTTAAAACATGTTAATTGGCTTAATTTTTCACTTTATTCAGCCATACTTGAGAATTTTTAAGTCTTTTTTGTAATATGCAATGCAAATTATTTTCATAACTTTTCACTATCTTGAGTCAGAGATTGAATTGTTAATAATGCAAAAAAATTCCTATTCTCTCATTTATGTTATTCGGTTTTTGTCATGGTAATAACTTCCTAGAACACGGCATATTCTAAATGAAAGGAAGAAAATAGACCAGAAATTAAAGGTTAAAAAAGCAATTAAAGATCAGATATTATAATTTAAAATACCATATGCTGTTTATAGTTTGTGAACAGTATCAAAGTATGGGTATTGACCTCCAAACCTTATCTTTTTAATCAATTACTGCAGAAGCTCTCTTAACCAACCACCATTTAATTAATTCATTTTATTAACCCAAACTTTCCATTTCCAATGCAAAACTTCAGTACAGATGCCCTCAGCACAACGAACATCCTCAAATCCTAAATTACTCTCGTATTCCTGAACACTTCCTCTTGTAGCTGAATTGTGTGCTTACTAAGCACATCTGGCCCCAAACAAACTTTTGTCTGTTGTATTTTTATTATGATCACATCTCTCAAGGAATTGCTACATAAACACATGAAATATGAGCACAAAAATTAGGGGGGGAATAGAGAAGGATCCTGCTGTGAGATTGATTGTGCTCAATTTTCAAAGAATCAAAACTCTATGACAGATAATGGATTATGGGGGTGATTTATTCAAGAAAGACAGTACAGAACTGTAATCACTGAACCCATACTTACAGAAAATGCCTATCAAAAAACAGGCAAATAAATCTACCTTTCTATGTTTCATGTTAAAGTCAAAGGTTTTATCTTTGTATGGTTATCAGTAAGGATGTCCAGGTTAGGTTGAAGTAGCAAACAATTACCAAATTTCAGTCATCTAAAACAACAACAGTTTATTTATCACACACTATATATCCATTGCAAGAATGAAACTTGAAATATTTATGAATATCCCTAATGAACAGTATATTATTATTTCATGTTTTACTGACTTTGGTTAATTGACCAAATACATGACCCAGTTTCAAGGGATAAGAATGCTTCTGCTAGAGTTCATTTATCACAACTAACCTTTTAGTATCACTTGCATAGTAATTATCTCAGTCATATATTGTCCACACAGAGTGAACAGAAAAATGCTCCTCTACCTCAGATTGGGTGGTTTGTTTGATAACAGAACAAATTCCCTCCAAACACGTGTCTCTATTAGTGAGATGCTTGCGTTTTAAAGTCCTGGAAGCAGAAATGGCAATTAAGTTCTGGAATTAGACCAGGAAGAGTTGAAAGGTGACGCTACCACTTATGCTCAGTGTGACGTAGAGCAAGTTGCTTTACCTTCATCTTGTAAAATGCAAGTGGCAATTATGTACATTCACTGGCTTGCTCTAAAGCTTAAGTCATACAGTATATAAAAGTCTCAAATCAGCCCCTGGCACATAATAAGTACTCAAAAAATATAAGGTGGTTTTTTTGTTTGTCTGTTTGTTTGTTTGTTTTGCTAAGGGTATTGTGTCAAGTGTGGGTTTTTCACAAGTCTCTAGATTGTAGTTTCTCAACCTCAGCACCGTTGCCTTTTTGGATCAGATAATTCTTTGTTGGGGGGAGGGGCTGCCCTGTGCCTTGTAGGGTATTTAGTAGCATCCCTAGTCTCTACCTACTGGATGCCAATAACACACCCTCCCCCCACCCCAGGTGTGACAACCAAAGGGTCTAGATATTGCCAAAGGTTCTCTGGAATGGGCAAAATCACTCCCGGCTAAGAACCACTACTCTAGACAGAAGTTAAAAGCCAAGAATTTGAATCAAGTTTTTCTGATTTTAGCCTTTATTTTAGATAATAGCCTCAGACTTGAAACCTAATTTCAGCAGATGGACTGAAGGGTGTTATGTAAATTACATGGTGAAAAAAATCAGTTAATATTTCATTATTATACTACTTCACTGAGTAATTTTTTTCATTATAATCCTACTGGAAGGCAGTAAATAGACAAGATGACACCTGAAGTTCTCCCAGCTTTGTTTTCTTTGATAAACTCAACATGAAATGAATTGTAATATTCAGTCTTAAAATGGGTATTTTAAAAATGAATAACACCAGTGCTGTCCAATATTTAGTGTTATGACACAGTAACCCATTTTTTTTAATTCAAATCATAATGACCACCAGAATTAATTAGAAATGTTATCTACATGCATATTAAACAGCTTATCTGCAGTCCATGGGCAAATAAGACTCTTGCTTAATAATCTAATTCTACTACAATAAAATAAAATCAGTTTCTGAATGTTTTTGGTGACTTTTAATTTACTAGCAATAATTTTATTGGTGTAATATAATTGGTTCACTGCTTGAAGTATTTTGAATGCAAGCTTCATTTCAATAGCTCTTTTCCCTTTGTGGGTCATTGGGGTTTGAAATCTGATCCGTTTTTTGAAATGGGATTATGGTTTAATTATCTATATTAACGTGACATTTTAATCTAGCTTTTAATAACTTCCTATGAATTTTTCTTTTTGAAGCCTTCCCTTTCTGTTAGCTCACTGTCTTACTATCATCTGAAGCATGTAGTATCCCTAAAATGATAAAATAGAGGTTTAGAAAGTTAGAATTAATAGTGAGGGAAGAATAACTTGGTGTGTGTAACCTTGGTCTAGTCCTTAAACTTTGTATTTCAGTTTTCTCATCTATTAAATAGTAAAAATAACACCTAAGTCAGTATTATTATGAGGATTACAAGAGTTAGTAAATATTGACTAGAGAAGTACCTGGCACAGAGTGTACATGATTGGTTTAGTCACTGAAAGTGAAGAGAATAAGACAATTGAATTCTATTAAGTGAATGAGTTAAATTAGAAAGCCTTTATAGCTAAATTAAGAATAATTCAGAACAGTAACACTCACCTCTGACTACCCATTAAAATCAGTTGGGAAGGCTTAAAATATACCAGTGTCCAATCACTTTCCCTGGGCTAAATTAAGTCTGTCAGGATGGGCCCCCAACATTGGTATTTTCAAAAATTCTGTAGATGATTCTAATGTGAAACCATTGGTTGAAAACAAGGATGAGAGCAATATTATGAAACTCCTCTTAGGTTATACTTCTATGCACTTCCAAAGAGTGATTTCAGTTCGAAGGAAGGTGTGGGTGGTACAAACATCAAATATGAAGTTTTCCCACTCAAACAAACTACAGTGACACTGTTTCCCCAGGACAACTAGTTCCTGTACTTTCAAAAGTAATGGGAAGAAAAGACATACTTTCTACCAGTGGCATCTGCTATCATCAAAAGCAATAGCTGGAAGTCCAAAGACAATGTCCACAAGAATTCATTCCCATACATGACCCAAATAATAATTTGTTTGTATACTTTATAATGCACTTTCACACAAAGTTAGTTTCTTTAATCTTTACAGCAATCCTGTAAGGTAGTAATAATTATTATTGTTATCTCTATCCTATACAGAAGGTTCAGAGAAAGTTAAAGAAATTTTTTTGAGATTGCACTGCTGGCTCCTGGAAGAGCTAAATCTCAGACTCAGATCCTATGACACCTATTCCCATGGGTTCCCCAACTCACACCCAGTTCCACATGCCCTTCTAATGATGAAGCTATCTCTAAACAAAATGAGACTCGCCTCTTGGATGCTAAATACACCCAGAGCCTAACAAATAAAAATTTACTCCCACCGTTTAATGCAATAAACACAAAATACTATGATTTATTTGAGTTCAACTTTTAAAAATATTATTCAGTTAAACTAATTTTATGTTTAGTCAAAAAATTTATGTAACTTAGATAACCCTCAACCAGAACTGCTCTGCTTTTCCTCCCTAAAACTCAAATATGATCTAGCTCACTGAATGATTTTCTCATTTCCACTTGTCCCACCTTAGAATCTGTAAGGAAGTAATGAGCAGTACACCCAAAAGGACACAAACATCAGATTGAGGATAGGACTGGTTGACATTCTATACATATTGTTGTGTAACCACACAAAATAACGAAACTGGCTTTAATCCTGCAAGAACTCAGAATTGAATTTTTCAATGCAACTTTAATAAAACATTTCTTGAGCACCTACTTAATTATGAGATGCTCCTCAGGAGACACAAATATGAGTAGGACACAATCTCTGCCTTCAATAGACTTAAAATCTAGCATGGAAAAAGTGAGATAAATAACCACTACTGTAAAAGATGGCATGTGGACCAATCTTAGGAATATAGAAGTAGAATCTTACAACTGCTTTGAGGCATCAGAAAAGGCTTTTTGAAAGAGCTTGCATTTGTTTTGTATATCCATAGATAGGTAGGATTTTGAGAGACAGGAAGGGGAGAAAGGAATGTCATACAGAGTGAGCTTCCTGGGAAGATCAACCATGAAAGCATCAAGAATTGAGCAGGGGAATGGCCCAGTGTAAGAGATGGATTTCCTAAATGGGGAGATGTAGATTTATAAGGTAAGCTGGTGTTGAGAGTGAATAATACAAATCTAAAAGACACGTACTAGCTAAAATAGGGACTTATCACAAGGAGGGAGTGGTAGGAAACATTCTGCACTGTTATTCGAGTAGGATAGAGAAAGACATGGTTTAAAATGAAGTTTGTTAAAAATTGATGCCATTTAGCAACGTGGCTCAGGGTTTTGTTTTGTTTTGTTTTTTGTTTGGGTCTCCAATCATTGGATAGTATAAACTGGTCTTATAAGGGTAGAGCGTTCTGGTTTCTCTGAGACAGGGGTTTGTCCTCTTTGATCCAAATTTCATTCAAATCTCTAAGATTATAGAGTTGTTTTCAATTGGTTAATGAACTTTTCTGGGGAATAAATGAAAGAAACAAATCTACCAATGTACTCAGTCCAGTCTCTCCCATGAAGTCCCACCTGAGGCTACTACATAAGGTATTGATCTAGGGTCATGAACCGGAACAACCAGAGATATGTGGGGCAAGCTAAGAGAACAGCATGCTGTTTTGTGGGTCTGGAAATAGGGAAATGTGACTTGAGTTCGAACCCGGGAAGAATTTGAATATAAGACAAAAGAAGTTTAAAATTGAATTTGGTGGTTAATGGGTTGTAATTGCAGTTTTGATTGTCTACTTTTTATTTATTTGTTTTGATAAATAAGTGAGTATCATCACTGAACTATTAACTAAAAATTTTGACGTTATTTGGAGCTTGGACTCAGTCATAGCCTAGGAAGCCATAAGGAATCCTTACTGTTATTAAGTAAAGGTAAGAAAATTAAGTACTAGAAATCCTTATAAAGAGTTGGTAATCATAATAGTTATCATTTCTAGGATAATAGTGGTAATAATATGCATTTTTGAGCTTTTACTATGTACCAAGTGCTTTATTAAACCCTTTATATTCATTATCTCAATCAGTCTTCCCAAGGAGTCTCTGAGTAGGTATTATTAATCTCATTTTCCTGATTGGAAAAATAAGACTCACAGGTTAAATAGTTTGCTCCAAATCAGACAGATACCAATAGGTTGGGCTGAAAGAGCACTCAGTAGCCTTCCATCTATCAAATTCTATGAAGCAAAGAGTATATACCTTGCCCTTACAAAGCTTTCATATTTTTGCTTGTCCAGTCCTCAGATCTATCTTTTAATTTCCAAACCTTAAAGATGCTTTAAAGTTGATATCATATCGCTTTTTTAGATTGGTGTGGATTATA
This sequence comes from Cabassous unicinctus, assembly GCA_029593785.1. NCBI lineage: Eukaryota > Metazoa > Chordata > Mammalia > Cingulata > Chlamyphoridae > Cabassous > Cabassous unicinctus. The sequence goes on from JAQZBX010021132.1 coordinate 9,561, forward strand.
AATTATTAATCTTTTAAGGATCAGAGAATGAAAAAAAAAATGATCTCATGAGTTTACAGGCCCCAAGGACAGCAATCCAAACAAAGCTAATGAATAAACAGTAGTAAATTAAAGATCCAAATAATTTATTTCTCACAAAAATGCACAAATAATTTAAAGTCCAGATTACAACAACAAGTAGGTCATATATATTCTACATTTAATATATGTTTGTGTATGTGTATGACTTTGTTCATGAGCATGTGTATAAAATCCATGTCCACATGTCTTTCTTCTACTAATAACTTCTGACTATGGCTTGTTAATAATTAAACCCCTCCCCCCATTTTTATGTGTTTTAAGAATTCTTTCAGGAAAAATAATACATTATGTTCCTTCTTTGTAAGATAGATATTTGTAAGATAGATATCTTACAAATACCTAGAATCTACTATTCCAGGGTTAGAATTTTTTTCTCATCTTTGGCCAAAAACTTCGTAGATTTTAAAAAGATTATATTAAACTCTTTATATACAATATGTGAATTAAACTTTTAATAATATATAGTTTTCTGATTATATATCAGAAAATAATGAGCACGTAAATAATGTAATTGGCCATATTCAAGATTACAGTAAATGTGTGAATTACCCAACTAGTATTTATAAAGTATATCTCATTCATATAACTACTAATTCAAGTAATTTCAAATTTTTAACATGTCAGCCAAACATAAATTTACTCTATGGTTTTAAAATTTTCTATTATCCTACTATGTAAAATATGTTTTTGAAAAATGAATTTGTAGGAGAACTTCTAAATCTAACTTGTCTGCTTTTAATAGTTTATTTTCAAAAACCATTAAAGCAAAAAAATTTATAAAATGTATCTTCAAATTCTATCCTAATATATATCTTAAATTGTGTAAAATTATACACTTTTTTAAATTATTGTGGCTTATACCTTTTTCTCTAACCCAAATACTTTTTCTTCCTTAAAAATCAGAACTAAAACTCAAATTTGATTTTCTTGGGCTAATTGTTAGGAACTATATCAAGCTACTTCACAATAGCCTGGAACGCAAACACAGTTTTAAAAGCTACACGTTAGCTTTTCTATGGTTCTTCCAACCACCTCCTGCCCTCTACTGACATACCAAGTAATAACTAGGTCATCTCTCAGGGATTGCTGTCCCAAGCAATTACCCACACTGCCTGTACTAGTTTCCTGTTGCTGCTCTAACAAATTATCACAAACCTAGTGGCTTAAAACAGCAAAAATTTATCTTTCATTTCTGGAGATCAGAATTCTGAAATGGTTCTTATAGGGCTATAATTAAGGTGTTGGAAAAACTGAGTTCCTTCCGAAGGCCAGAGAAGAGTCCCTTTTCTTACCTTTTTCCCTTTCTCCTTGCATTCTTTGGCTCATGGCCCCCTTCCACCACCTTCAAAGCCAGCATTTTCAAAGCCAATATCTCCAAAGAAGTATATCATTTTCTAATCTCTCTCTGATTCTGCTTCTGTCTTCATATCTCCTTCTTTGACTCTTTTAAGAATGCTTGTGATTACATTGAACTCACCTAGATGATCCAGGATAATGTCCCCACCCCAATGTCTTTAATTTAGTAGTCCCTTTTGCCATGTAAAGTAACATAGTCACAAGTGTTGAGAATGAACTATGCCCCCCACAAAAGGCATGTTCCCATGTCATGACCCAACCCCTGGTCCTATGGGTGTGAACTCATTTGCAAACAGGACTTTTGAATATGTTATTAGTTAAGGGGTGCCCAAATGGAATGACGGTGGTCTTTAACCCAATATGACTGAAGCAAATTGGATACAGAAGGTGTGGCCATGGGAGAAGTAAGAAGACAGAAGTCAAAGGAACCCAAAGAGAAGCATTCCTGCAGACCAGATGGACCCAGGAGTCATGATTTCACAAGCCTGGCTGCATATGCTAAATAACCTCAAGTTTGACTAACATTTATTTATTTATAAAGAATCAGTAAAAAAAAGACTACCTCAGGGAGCAGATGTAGCTCAGTGGTTGAGTGCCTGTTTCCGATGTGCAAAGTCCTGGGTTCAATCTGTGGTACCTCCTAAAAAAATAAAAAGACTACCTCCTTTTCCTCTTTGTATTCTTTAAACAAAGAAAATCTGCAGATATTTTTAATATGGTAATTTTCACTAATAAACTGCAGTGTGCTCTTACTCTTTATTTATGAATGAGAAAGAGGTAATAAGAAAGTTATTTATTCAGATTTTCTTGCAAGATAAATAATTTTCAGAAATCACATTCATTACCTCATGTCACCATGTATAATATTGCTATTGGCTGAAAATAAAATAACAATTGAATAAATAAAATTGGCTTATATGAGAATTTCTACTTTCGGCCAAAATGATGTAATATTATAAGAACAGGATTTACCATCCTGCCTTAAAAAGGAGGGAAGAGGAAGACAGGCAAAATATATGAAACAATGGTTTTCAAGACACTGAACACCAATGAAGAACAGTAATCCCTAAGAGACAGGGAAAAAATTATGTGAGACCTACTGCCTAAAGAGTTTCCAGCTCCCAGCCCAGAGACAGGGGACCCAGGCAGAGCCCACAGATTTCTGTGAGTGAATGAGAGAGAACTTGGGAGGCCAACATAGCTAGTGACAACAGGGTAGAGTACAGAAAAGGAGAGAATACTGGAGATATACAGAGAAGCACACTGAAATCTTCAGCTGAGTACCAATTAACATATGAATGTGAACAAATTACTCCAGGCAAGAGAAAGAACCACCCAAAAGAATTAGAGGGAACACTCCCAGAATGCACAAAAGTCTGGGACAAACTCCTGCTCCCACCAGCCAGACTAGAAAACCTCATTTCACAGGGCATTGGGAAGAGTACTCAAAAAACTTTTGCTTCAAGCCATTATATATATTGTCATAACCTACAAAATTGTGCTGGAGAGAGTATAAACTAAAAGGGTAAACTGTAATCCATGCTTAGTGGCAATTCTTCAAAATGTGTTCATCAATTTTAACAAATGTACCACACTAATGAAGGATGTTGTAATGTGGGAAAATGTGGGAGGGGTTCGGAGCAGGGCATATGGGAATCCCCTATATTTTTTATGTAACATTTATGTAATCTGAGTATCTTTTTAAAAGAATAAAAAAGTATATTAAAAAAAAAAAAAGCTGTTACTTCAATAGTGAGATAAAACTATCCCTACAAGACCTGAAAGGATCAAACTGCTACAGAGTTACATAACTTTCACCCAGAACAAAGCTCAAGAATATTTGTTGGGGAAAAAAAAAAAACTGAGTACCCAGAAATATAAATATCACAATGTCTAGCATCCAATAAAAAATTTCCAAGCTGGCTCTAGTAACTCAAAAAAATGCCGGAGAAAGCAGCTGCCTCACCGCCCAGATATTGATTTGTTCAGATGTTTCAATGCCTCATTATACAATAAAACCACATAAATTTTCTTAATGATTTTTTTAAAAATTCCAGGCCAAAAGAAGGAAGAAAATATACACCATATGGTAGAAAAAAAAAAATCAATTGAGACTTACCCAAAAATTACAAGTAGACAAGGGTATTTAAACAGTGCTGTCATACTGTATTTCATATATTTAAGAAGCTGGAGGGAAGATTAAGCATTTAATGTAGGGATGCAAACAATATCGACAATAACCAAGTCAAACTTCTCAAGATGAAAACTGCAATGTCTGAGATGAAAATTCACTGGGCAGGATTAAGAATATATTAAACACTGCAAAAGAAATGATTAGTGAACTTGAAGACATAAGAATAAAAACTAGCCAAAATGAAAAATAGAGAGAAAAAAAGACTGAAAGAAATGAACAGAGAATCAATGGATGTGGAACAACTTCCAGCACCCTGCCACACATTTAATTGAAGTCTCTGAACAGGAAGATGGGAGCATAAAAAATGTTTAAAGAAATAATGGTGGACTATTTTCAAAATGTGTTGAAAATTATAGAGTCAAGAAACTCAGTAAAATTGTAACAGATTAAAGAAGCTTACTGAAACTAAAACAGAAGAGACATGAAAAAACTACACCAAGACACATCATAATCAAATTGCTTAAACCAGATATAAAGGGAAGTGGATGTGGCTCAAGCAGTTCAGTGCCCGCCTACCATATGGGAAGTCTCAGGTTCGGTTCCTGGTGCCTCCTAAAGAAGACGAGCTGATGCAGCAGGCTGGCACAGTGAGCTGATGCAACAAGATGACACAACAAAGAAACACAATGAGGAAACACAACAAGCGGGGAGCGGAGGTAGCTCAATCGATTGGGTGCCTCCCTCCAACATGGGAGGTCTCGGGTTTGGTTCCCAGTGCCTCCTGAAAAAAGTTAAATAAAAGAAAACACGCACACGATAAACTTACAGAGAGAGCAGACAGCGAGCACGAACAACAAGGGAGGGGGAGAAATAAATAACTAAAAAATAAATCTTTAAAAAAAAAAACAGGTGTAAAAATAAAGTCATAAAGACAGCCAGAGGAAAAAGACACATTATATACAGATGAATGATAAGAGTGAGAGCAGATTTTTCATTAAAAACAATGCAAACTTGAAAATATGGAAGACGCATCTTTAAAGTCCTGAAAGGAAAAAGAACTTAAACTTCAAATTCCATACCCATTGAAAATATCTTTGAAAAGCAACTGTAAAATAAAGACTTTGTTAGATATATAAATGGTGAAAGATTTCTTCCCCAGCAAGCCTATACCACAAGAATTGTTTAAGGCAGTTGCTTAAGCAAAAGGAAAATTGTACCTCTCTTAGCTGCTAAAGGGCTGCTAATGCAAAGTACCAGAAATGTGTTGGCTTTTATAAAGGGGATTTATTTAGGGCAAGAGCTTACAGTCCCAAGGCTGTGAATTGTCAAAATCAAGGCACAATCAGAGATGCTTTCTCACCAAAGTCAGCCTCTGTTGATCCTGGTGTCCTGCCACATGGTGATCAGACATATAGCAAGGCTTGTCTCCTCAGCCTTGAGCTACTCTGTGGGCCCAGCCTCTCAAGGGCCTCTTTCCATGCCTTTGTGTTCTGCTGTTTCCAGACTCCAGGACCTCTCTCAGCCTCTTGGGGCTTCTCTGTTTTCCTACAGTCTTCTCTCTCACATGGCAGGATCAATATGGCAGTTTCCTTACTCTCTGTGTCTCTCTTTGTGTGTCTCCATTTATATAAAACCCAGCAAGAGGGAGGAGACTCAACCTGAGTCACATCTCATTGATGTAATCCAGTCAAAATGGTCTTACACCTACAGGAATGGATTAGTTCAAAAACCTTATCTTTTTCTCTTAGTGATTCATAAAAGAACTTCAAATTGTCACAGTACCCAAAGGAAATCTGGATCTATGCAGAGAATAAAGACACTGAAATAGGTAATTATAGGGGTATATGTAAAAGTCTTTTGGATTTTATATATCTTTAAAAGATAATATTCTGTTTTAAAGCAAAAAATAATAGCAACACATTGTAGTTTTAAAACAGTACATCAAAAATGCCAAAAAGGCTGGGAGAAGAGAAATGGAAGTATACTATTGTAAAGCTGTTTTACTAAATGTGAAGTTTTATAATATCACTTGAAAGCAGAATCCTAATAAACTCCAAACTATAAACCCTAAAGCATCCAATTAAAAAATAAAACCAACTTTAAAAGTTATCGCTAATAAGTGATAAAAGAGATAAAATAGAATCATAGAAAATGTTCAATTCAAAATAAAGAAGAAAAAGAGGAAAATGAAACAAAGAACAGATGACACAAATAGAAAACAAATAAGATAAATTTAAAGCAACCATATTAATAATCACATTACATGTAAATGGTCTCTCTAAACACCCTGGTTAAAAGGCAAAGATTATAAGATTGAATGCAAAAGCAATATCCAACTATATGCTGGCTAAAAGAAACCAACGTTAATTATACACACAAATAGGTTTAAAGGAAGCCATACTTGCACTATTCAAAAGAAAGTAAGAGTGACTATAACAATATCTTAATGTATATTAGTATATAATGTCCAAGATAGGTTAATTAATAACATAATATTCTAATATACTTTAGTAATATTAATTTATTTATATGGCTATATTAATATTAAAAAGTAGAGTACAAAGCAAAAAAACATTATCAGGAATAAAAATGACCACTTCATAATATTAAAGATGTCAATTAATCTAGACAATATGTACCTAATAACAGGGCTTCAAATATATGATAGAAATGCAGAGAGAAATAGACAAATATATACTTATAGTCTAATATTTCAATAACCCTCTCCCAATAATTTATAGAAAAAGTAGGTAGAATATCAATAAGAATAAAGAAGACTTCACTAACACTATCAGCCAACATGACCTCATTACATTTATAAAACCCTCCACCCAACAACAAAAGAATACATATTTTTTTCAAATGCAGATAGAACATTTATCCAGATATACCATATTCTGTGACACAAAGCATGTTTGAATAAACATTAAAGGAATAAAATCATACAAAGTATATCATTGGCCACAGTAGAATTCAATTTTAAATTTGTAACAGAAACATATCTGGAAAATCCCCAAATATTTGAAACAAAATTGTACATTTCCAAATATACATTTAGAAAGTATTTTGAACTGAATGAAAATAAAAACAGGGCATATCAAAACTCATGGGATGCGGCTAAAGCAGTACTGAGAGAAAAATGTATAGCACAAACATGCCTATATTAGAAAAGAAGAAAGGTCTAAAATTAATGACTTCAGCTTTCATCATAAGAAACTGGGGAAAAAAATGAAAATCAAAGCAAGCAGAAGAGAGGAAAGAATAAAGATCATTGCAGAAATCAATGAAATGGAAAACAGAAAAACAATAAAGATGATTTTCTTCCAAAAGATTAAAGAAGACAGAATACTTACCAACTCAGTCTGTAAGTCAGCCCAACTGATACCAAAACCAGACAAAGACAAATCTTCAGATGAATATCTCTCATAAACATAGATGGAAATTCCTTAACAAAATTTCAGTAAACAGAATCCATCATTATATAAAAAGAAAAATTCATCATGATCAAGTTAGTTTTACTCCAGGAATGAAAGATTTGTTTAATATTCTAAACTCAGTCAATGTAATATTAAGGTATATCAATGTAATATACCTTATTAACAGAGTAAAATGGGAAACTGTATGATATCTCAATAGATATGGAAAAATATTTGACAAAATCCAACATCAATTCTTTATAAAAACTCTCAGCAAAGTAGGAATAGAAGAGAGCTTTTACTCAGGTAAAATATGTATAGCTGATATCATACTTAATGGTGAAAGACCCAATGCAAGATCAAAGAAAAAACAAAGGTGGTAGAGTGAGATGCTTCAAGGCTCAATCTCTACACAGAAGCTATGAAAACCCAGCAAGAACTGGCAGAGATATTTCTCAAGACTCCAGAAAACAATTAAAGGATTATAGTAACAGGAAAAGTGCTGAATCTAGAAAATGGCTACTTAAAAACAGTAGGATCTCATGGCACCCTGGCTGATCCCTTCCCCACCCCTTACTGGCTTGGCATGGAGCCAGCTTATGTTCTCAGTATGGATCCCTGGTCTTGGTTCCAGAGGGAACAGAGTGGCACTCACACACATCCTGGGCACATCTATATCTGACCAAATCTGTCTGGCCTGAGGGACTCACCATCCCAGAACTTACCTGCATGTAGGAGGCAGCTCAGAGAGCTCTCCTACAGAATGCTGTGGGAGAGCAATCAAGTCATGCTTCCTGGGGCAAGGAATTGCTGGCTGTAGGACTTTACAGTGCAATGCCTGGGACCATAAGGAAACTGTTTCTTAAGGAAGAGGAGACATTTGGAACCATGTAAACAGGGGAATTCCTAGGGCCACATGCATGTGCTCCAGACAAGATGTATGTACTAGAAGGAGCAGGGAGGTGCACTCACTTTGGGCAGGAACTATTCTCATATGACCTATTGTACAGATAAGCCCTGAAGGAAAGCACCCACACAGGTCAATGTGCAAAGACTGGGAAGATTGTTTTATATTTTTTCCTTCTTTTTTTCTTTTTTGTTAGCCCCTGGTGTATAAGGAAAACTCAGTCATAACACTATCTAGAAATAAGCTTAAGAAACAGATGCCAAAAAGTCTAAAAATCAGTGATAACACATCAAAATATCAAAATGTCCAGTTTTCAACAAAAGATTATAAACATACAAAAAAACAGGAAGTGATGGCCCAGGCAAAGGAAAAGATTAGATTATTAGAAATCATCAATGAGGAGAACCAGTTGGGGCATCCCAGTCAAAAATGGTCTTAAATGTGCTCAAAGATTTCAAGGAAAACATAGACAAAGAAACAAAGGAAATCAGGAAAATGATAAATAAACACAAACAGGATTTCAAAAATTATAAAAAGGAACAATACAGAGATGAAGAGCAAAGTAATAGAAATTTAAATTTCCCTAGAGGGGTTCAATAGCAGATTGAAGCTAGAAGAAGAAAGAAGCTGTGTTTGAAGACAAGATACTTGAAATCATCCAGTCTGAATATCAGAAAGAAGAAAGAATGAAAAAAGTGAATAGAGCCTGAAGAACCTGGGGGATACCATCAAGCATATCAATATATACATTGTAAGAGTCCCAGAAGGAAAAAGATGGAGGGAGGGAGAGGGAGAGGGCAGGGGAGAGAGAGAGAAAGAGAGAGAGAGAGAGAGAGAGAGAGAGAGAGAGAAAGGGGCAGAGAGAATATTCAAGGAAATAATAGCTTAAAACTAACCAACAAAAGACATGAATATGCGCATCCAAGATGTTCAATGATTTCCAAACAGGATAAACTCAAATAGACCCATGCCATAGCATATTATAATCAGCCTGTCAAAAGCCAAAGATAAAAAGAGATTTCTGAAAGCCACAAGAGAGAAGCGATGTGTCACATATGAGGAAGCATCAATAAGATTAAGTGCCAATTTCTCATCAGAAACCATGGAGGCAAGAAGGCAGTGAGAAGACATATTTAAAGTGGTGAAAGCAAAAATTGCCAACTAAAAATTCTATATCCAGCAAAACTGTCCTTCAATAGTGAGGGACAGATTAAGACGTTCTCAAATTTTTTAAAAAGCTGAGGAATTTTGTCACCACTAGACTAGTCCTGCAAGAGATGCTAAAGAGAGTTCTGCAGGTTGAAAGGCAAGGACAATAGACAATAGATCAAAACCACATGAATAAATAAAGATCTCCAGTGAGGGTAACAACATGCATAAATATAAGTGCTAGTACTATTGTATTTTTGGTTTCTTAATCCACTTTTTACTTCCTACAGGATCTGAAAGGCAGATGCATAAAATGTAATGATCATTCAATGGTTTTGGATTTATAATGTATAAATATGTACTTTGTGACAAGACACATAAAGATGGGGAGATGGAGGTATATAGGTACATAGTTTGTGTATACTACTGAAGTGAAGTTGGTATCAAAGCAAACAAGATTGTTATATATTTAGAATGTTAAATTTAAGCTCCATGGTAACTACAAAGAAAATATTGGGATTATGCAAACTCGTAGAGATAGAAATTAGAGGACAAATTGCCAGGCACAGGGGACAAGGGAGAATGGGGAGTTGATTCTTAATGGTTGTAGGGTTTCTGTTAGGGGAGATGGGAAAGTTTTAGTAATGGAAGATGGTGAGGGTCCTGTCATACTGTGAATGTGATTAATCCTATTGAGATGGGAACATTTATATTATATATATATGTTCCCACAATTTAGAAAAAAAAAATGACAATTAAAACAATGCATGATTATGGGTGGGATCTGGGAAGGGATGAGAAAAGGCTTAAAGGGACATTATTGGAACATATGAAAAAATTGGAATATAGACTGTAAGGTTTATATCAATGTTAAATTGCTTGAACTTGATAACTACAGTTAAGGTGGTTATGTCAGTGAATATCCTTGTTCTTATGATATTCACTTCTTAGTGTTCAAGAAGGATGATGTATACAGCCTACACTCAAATGTTCAGAAAGTGGATAGATAGAGAAATGATAGATAGATAGATAGATAGATAGATAGATAGATAGATAGATAGATAGATGATAGACAGATATGGAATGATAAGAAAATGTATAATTCTTTCAAACAAGTTAAAATTGATTGATCTGGGTATCTAGAGTTGGGGGGTAAGGGTACAAAGGAGTTCTCTCTAATGGGTTTGCATTATTTTTGTAACTATCCTGTGAGTTTGAATGACTTTCCAAATAAAAAGTTTAAAAAAAAGTCAACTCTCACCATTTGTATTCAATCTTGTACTGATATTGTAATCAGTGTAATAAAGCAATAAATAAATAAATAAAATATTTTAGTAAAAGAGTTAAAACTCTCTCTATTCACAGACAAAGACATATGAAAAATTGGGGGGATACAACTTTGCTCATTGCATGGATTATGGTGATTTTCATAGGTATATATTTATGTCAAAATTTATCAAATTGTATGCTTTAAATAAGTGCAGTTTATTGTATGTCAATTATAACTCAATAAAGCTATTTTAAAACTTGCTTATATAGAAAGGTAAATTTATTATCGCACATAATAATTAGTCCTAAGAAAGAGAAGTTCATGTATCAGTTATGTCAGCATTTTAATATTAAGATTCTCTGCTTTGCCAACTGTAGCCTTCTTCTTTCATGGTCTCAAGATAATATGGTATCTCCAACCCTTGTGTGCCCAAATGCAAAAAAAAAAAGAAGGAAGGAAAGATAAATGGATACTGTCCTAAGTATCTTTTTAAGAGTGAAAAAGTTTCCTAATGAAATACCTCTCGTGTGTAACAGGCCAGAATTTCATGACATTCCCAATCTGGCAAGGAGAATGAAAATACATATTGCCTTAAAGTATTTGTTTCACTCACCAAAATATACAGATCCCCCAATATCTGAACAAAATCGAGTTCTCATAAAAAGGAAGACAAGTGGAAATGTCATTGGGAAAGCTATACCATCAGTGGCTCACACAATCATTATGTAGCTATCTACTTAGGATTATAGTATCAACTCATTGGTGGGTGTTCCTTATTATTCTAGCAAGAACTATATGCATTTCTCAAACTCTGGGGGAAAACATTGGTATGGAACAGCTTTTGAAAATTCTGTATTTATTCAAAATTATTTTTAGTGGGATAATATAAATTTTGAGTAGCTTGTTTCACACTCCAAAGGTGACTCATTGCTTATACTATTTGTATACTCCACTGTTGTTAATACTAAACATAAATATGCATTAACCTGAGTTAGGTGATAGTAGAACCATTGAAAATTCATGTACAGAATTTCCTTTTGTGCATCAAATGCATCTTTGTCACCACACCAAAGGTCACAGTCAGGACAAATATGAAGAGGGCCAATAGAATCTGATGAGTATGTTTTGGATATAAAAGTATCATGATGAGAAAATTTGAAGAAAGGTGAGATTCGTTAGACACATATTTAAAAGCAAATAAATTCTGAAAGTGAAAGGTCTGAGAATTGCTAGCAAACAATGATGGATACACTGTCAAATCTGGGAGTATTCCCAGGTGTCTGCACAAGCTGTAGATTAGAAACCAGCAGATATTTAATCTGACTGCCATTTCTGACATCAAGAGAGCAGAAAAATAAAGCCACAGGGTCTCTTGGCTAAATCAGGGGTCAGTGCCAGGCAGTTAGTATCTCACCAACTTCTGGAAACTATGGCCACTCTCAGCACATCTCTTTCATTAGACTACAGAACAAAATGCTGTGAAGATGCAACAACCTACAGATGACTGAAGGGTCTGAAAAGACCAATGTCAGCACCTCTTCCTGCATTAATAGTCATGAAAACCTGGCTCCTTTCCTCCAAAGTAAGAAATACTGAAGCACCAGACTGGAGAAAGGGGGCTGTATTATGTGTCTTGTTTTGACTACCACAACCCTAGCAAATGAGCTTCTCTTCTTCTGCACATTTTTATTTCTTAAAATCAGATCTGCTCTTTTACTACAGAAAATTAAACAGTTGATTTGGAATAGATGCTTCTGGCTACCTGCGCTGATACTGCACTTCCGTTTGCAGTATGGTCTGCATACTATTTGAATGCCTATCTATGCAGAGCACTGTGATTGGCACAACATATTGAGTGCAGGTGGAGATGGGTGGGTAATTCACAGTGTTTATCTTCAGATAGCTTTTAATCATGAGAAAAGGATATTTTAAATTTCTGCCAAGAGAAATTATTCCACAGAGGAGAACACTGCCTGAATATCCCTAGTTTAGCTTTAGATCATCCGTCAACGTGAGTGAGATGCGGTGTTCCATGGCTTCCTTTGTCCAAAAAAAATATGTTGTTCCTGGGTTTTGGCATGGCAGAAATTCCCTTTTCAGATATGCTGCTAGTGTATCCCTTCCTTTAAAAAGGTGGGGGTGGGGGGGAGTTTAAAAGAACACTATCTTTCCAACTTTTAAGAAGATTGTACCCAAGTCAATTGAATTAATATGTCCTTCAAAGGTATAACTACTTTAATCACAATACTGTATCTGGCAGCCATAGAATGATAGGGATCAGCAGCTCTTGGCTGATTAGAGCTTGAAACCATCTGTTCCCTAGCTCTCCCATGCTGCTATCCTCAAGACACTTTCTAGTTTTCTGGTCAGAGGAGACAAACTCTTCTTTACATTCCAATATTCCTCCCGCACAGTCCACATGTTTTCAAAATGCCTTCTGTCAAATGCAGACGTTTGATTTATCAAGCAGAGTGGGAGAGGGGAGCTAACAACCCCCCTCAGTGCTTGGCTAATGGGAGTATACACGTCATTCCACCCAGTGCTTAATAATAGACGTCATGATCCGCCCCCTTATACTTTACCCCCACACTCTCCATCTTGAGTTCACTGTTTCAGAAGAGAAATCTGTTTATCTTTCACACACTCATCTTTTTTCCTCTTCAAGCATCTTCTCTGTCTTCTGTATGTTTGTGGGTAAGATGTCCTCAAATATTCCTTCATTCTCATTCATGTTTAAAGGAAGTACTATTTAGTATAATGCATAGGCAGGAATTACCAGACAATGAACACTAAAGGAATTTTAAGAACTCTATTATTTGCACGACTAAATGTAACCCTATTGCGAGAAAAACCTAACTTGCCATTTGTGTGGGAATTAATTCCTTAATTGGCTGGTACTGCATTCTTTGTCCTAATCACAGTTTATTATAAAAGGCCATCAGTGGAACTTTCAGAGGACTAACAATCAAGTCAGTTCTGCTCTTGCTGTTAAAAAATTAAAATAAATAAATAAATGCACATCATTCGCTCTCTTCTGAACATTATAAAGAATAGAACATTTCTAATGCATGCATCTTTGGCATTGAATTCATCCTAAAGAAAAATGTTATACTACAAATAAATGGGTTTCTTGGCTTTTCATAGAAACTACAACATAATTATTTTTTACATATATTCTATCAAGAGAGCTAGAGCAGGGGCAAACCCGCCATCCACTTGTGCATTAGACAATTTCTATAAAGTTGTATACAATGCTTTTTGCCATTTTTATTGAAAGGTAGGAAATTGAAAAAGAGGACCCTAGACCTGGAGAGAAATATCCATTTGAGGGTCTACTACGTATCATGAACAATATTTTACATATATTATGTATGATACATAAAATACAATACATTTATACTATGTTACATACATTTTACATATATTAACCTTATTTCATCTTTATAAGAATCCTGAGAGATAAGCAAGAGGATGTACTTTTTACAGATAAAAAACCAAAGCTCAGCAAGCCTAAGTAACCTTCTCAAGGTCACACAACCAGGAGTGACAGAACTATGTTTTCTGACCTGTTCTATCCATTTCAAAACCCACGGGCTTTCCACTATTTAATGAAAGAAGGTATAATCCCTGGTGAATGTATCAAATGGATATCAGTTAAACATATGTTCTGCCCAAGTCATTTCACTGGAATGTTAGCCAAAATCTTAGGTAACTCAGACTCTGTGGGTGTTTCAAAGACTTTAGCTCTCTGCCAAATGCGGCTGAATTAGAAACAAACAAACAAAAAAATAAATAAACTACAAGCAAAGGAGGAAAAAAACACTCAAGTGTAGGGGGTGAATTAACCATGTAACAACTCTGAGAATGGATTAAGAGGACAAAATTTTAGGCCCTAAGTAATCACACAGGCTATTGACAAAACGTATCCTAAATTCCAGAGAAAAGGAGGAACATTGCCATTACTAGATTCACTCAAATATGATCCAAGGTTATGTTATTCTTTGCAAAAGAGAGCCTTGCAACCTCTGCAGTTCCCTGGGTGTTCACCTGCAATATGTTGGGAGAGAGGTGAGTTGAAGCATATGTAAAGATCTATAAATCATCTTTTCCCAAATGACAAGCAGGAAAACTAATTTACTCTATTTTTCTGGCAAAGCAGAATGACCATCAACAACACAATGACAAGTACAACAGAAAAACTCCAAAAGAAAGATATCATACAACATAGACACGGATGAAACAATAGGGAAAGCGACCACGGTCGATGCAAATCGATAATTAAAGCATTCTTTCAAATCATCATTAATGACAGCAAACACAGCCTAGCCTCATTAGTAAACCTCAAGGTGAAGTACAACTAATGGAACCCAGAGGCAACCTCAATAAATATTCCATTTCTGAGAGCTTCTGCGGACAAAGCAGCTTTAGGGGAAAGGAAGGGGAGAAACACTTAATCAATTTCCTTTAAAGACCCTTGCTGCCAAAATTATAAATCAATCTCTTCATGTGTTGCTTAAGCACCAAGAAAATGGAAGCAAATGGGGGAGGATATTTTTTTGAAAGCACACTTCTATTGACTTAAAACAACAGATCATTAAAACCATCTGAACCATTGCAATTTTCCCCAAATGCATAAAACATCAGAGCTAATCAACTTTCATATTGTCAAGCTCAATCATAAACAACCTTATTCTTGCTACTTTAGCAATTTTCTTCCGCTCCTATTTCAAACCTTTACTTTGAAGTTAACAAAAAAGAGATAAAATCATTTTGAAGGGTGTTGAATGTCAATGGACCTCTTTGTCAGAAGGACATTTGCAGAAGAGAAAAAAGCATGTGGCATGATGAGAGTGAAATAACTGACTCGCAATTCCTTACCAAGTTAACAGTAAAATAAAGCACGGAGCCTGCCTGTCCAAGATAAGAGACATTTCCATCACATTACCTTGGTAGTCCCGATTCTGGCTTATTCCTGAATACTTCAGAAAAATAAAAATTTTAAATTAATGTCACAGTAAAATTGTTCAGATTAGAAAGATCTCTATTACATCTCTAGGACATTTTCCTTCTGAATTACCCAAAATGACTTAAACCTAGTATAAATTTGTCATGCTTTATGGTGTTCTTCTGGGAGAAGACAAAATAAAACACTGCAATTAGTTTGAAAAATATGACACTCTCGATATCTCATAAAATATAAATAGGCACTAACAACAGGCTGCGTATGGCAAAACACAAAGCTTCGATGACATGAAGTCCACAGAAGGGCAGGAATTCATCTTCTTACATGGTTAGACATTAATTAGTTTTCCTGACTTCAATGTCTCTTTTAAAATATCTATGATCAAGGTTGAAATAGATCTCTGCTATTCACCCATCAGGAGAGATGTATATCTTATTCTTTTTTGCCTTCCACCAACCCTGATTTACATGGGTATAGTGAACAAAAGACATTGCAAAAGGAATTTTTCTAAAATATAAAATATTCTGAAATTCCCAAGTATCTAAAAGAGTTTGATAGCTCAGAAATATGCTCCAGTATTTAGCAAACGTAAAACATATGGTCTCAATTAAAGAAAAAAGAAAAAAAATAAATAAAAATAAAAAAATAAAACATATGGTCCACGAAGTTTCTTCCACACATTTTAGAATAAAAACTTCTAAAGAAAATAGGTTAAACAAGTTCTTCAAAATCACTTTTTAAGTGACTCTGAAATTTTTGAAAAATAACCCAAATTTTCAGTTCTCAGAATTAATTTTAAATTAAAGACTTTGATCAGACATGAAATAATCTCTCATTATTTTCAGTCCCAATTAAAGTTGGCCAAACCGTGGATCTATGGATCGGAAATCAAAAATTTACATTCATTTTCCAACTTGACTTCAACTACTTAGATTTTAAAGTCATAGTAAAACTTGCATGATAGATATATTAATTTTCTATTGTTTTGGAACAAATTACCACAAATTTTACCACTTATAAGAATGCCAACTTACTATTTAGCGGTTTCAGAAATACAGGGTCATAACTGAGTTCTATGCTCAGGGTCACAAGGCTGAAATTAATATGTCACCTGGAGATGCAGTATTATCTGGAGCTCAGTGTCCTCTTCAAATTCATTCAGGTTACCGCCATAATTCAGTTCTTTGCAGTTATAGTACTGAGATTCCTGTTTCCTTGCTGGCTATGAAATAGTGGCCTTCCCAGCTCCTAGAAGCCACCCACTGTCCCTGCCACATGGCCCTCTCCAAATTGTTGCAGTTTGTTCCTTCAAGGCCAACAGGAGGTTTTCCCTCACTCTGAGTCTCTGTGACCTCTTATAAGGGCTCACCTGGTTAAATCAGGCCCAAGGCAATAATCTCCTTTTTAACTAATAAAGTCAATGGATTAGGGACTTTAATTATATCTGAATAATCTCTTCTTCCATATAATGTAACTTAAAAAGAAAGTAGCTTTACAGAGTTTCTATTTGGATTGATAGAAAAGTTTTGGTACTAGGTGGTGGTGATGGTAACACAACACTGAACATAATTGACAGTGCTGAACTGTATATTTGAATGTGGTTAAAAGGGGAAATTTTAGGTTGGATATATGTTACTAGAATAAAACATTAAAAATAAAACAAAACATAGGACTGTACAACACAGTGAACCCTATTGTAAATGATGGACTATAGTTAATAGTACAATTGTAAAAATGTTCTTTCATTAATTGTATCAAAAGGGCAATACTAATGTAAGATGCTAATAACACGGTGGTATATGGGAACTCTGAACTTTCTGCATGATTTTTTGTAACCCTACAACTTCTTTAATTTAAAAAAAATGAAGAAAAAACATAGCTTAAACAAATTCTCTAAAATCACTTTTTAAGTGACCCAGAAATTTTTGAAAAATTCCCGAATTCCCCTGGCTTCAGGTTTCAGAATTAATTTTAAATTATAGTCACCTCACATCCTCAAGTTCCACTCTTACTCAAGGGAAATGTATATACAGGGGGTAGGAAAAATAGAATTCTGTTACCATAGATACTGGTAAACTAACATTACCATGAATTTGACTATATTTTATGGAAGGTTAGACTATTTTTGTTTCTTGAAACAGCAGGGTTATTGCTATAGAATTTATTTATACACACAATCAGTGTGAAATATTATGGTCCATTACCACAAGCCTTTGGATGTCATTTATTTGGTCAAACTCTGAACCATTCCTGCTATGAAAATGTTTTTGTTCTCTCTCAAATGTAAAGCACACTATTCAACCAGGAGAAAAAAGAAACAGCTTTGATTAGGTTACTCCTGCATTCCCCACTTTAGCTCAGTCAACCACAGGTTCTGAGGCTGTGCCTGCCCTCAAACCATCCAGCTCCTGTTGTCAGTCTGGAACAGATCAGGGAAACTATTAAGAGCCTTCATCCATTTTGGGGTATAAAATGGAATTCATGATGTTGCTATAGATCTGGCTTCCTTTGTGCCAGTGCTACCACCTGCTGCACCCTGAGTGCTGCAGTGGCTATTCTCTCCTCCAACTTCTCTACACTTGCCTGGTCCATATCACTGGGTTTCTGACACATTTCTGAAGTAGAGTCTATGTCCCATTTTTTTTATTAGCAACTTTATTTCAGATTCACAAAAATAAAATAACAGTAAATGGCAGCTCAACAAGTTATGGAAACATTATTTCAAAAAGTTCTTTTTCAGGCACTTTTATCTCTTGATTCCAACTGCTAACTCAATTGTTCCTCTGCTATACAGAAAAATACACAGATGAACACGGATTAGTTAAATGACATAGTCAATGTCTCCTTATTAATAAAAAAAAATGCTTGCTCATTCATATCTCACAAAACCAACCCCATATTCTTTTTTTACCTTTAGAATTAATGTAGTACCAACTTTACTTTTGCTACAAAAACATTACCATGATGTTGTTAACATAATTTACAATTGTTATATTTTTCCCATGTATCACCACATTTTTACATGGTGTTAAGAATCTGGCCACCTACCTCAGATTCTGCAGATACTCCTGTAAGGAACTGGGCCCTGTCTTCCATGTCCTTGGCTGCTAGCCACAACATATTCCCTGGAGATAGAATACCTAAAACTTCATTTAAGTTATTACCTCTTACCTAGATTTTTGTTATCTTGTCCATCTCCTGGAATTGAAGCTTATTAGATGAAAACAACCAGAATAGCCAAAGGAGCTGTGATTTATTTAGTGTCTACCATATGCCAGGTATTCAGCTAGACTGACATTCATATAAGTCTTTCAACAATTATCAAGGGAAGTATTAAGTCCACTTTACTTATTAAAAGACTACAGCTCAAAGATATTACATAACTAACACTAGGTCACCCACTTAGCAGGCATCGAAACTGGGTTTAACACCTAGGTTGTGGTAGTTTCAAATCCCATGTTATGTTCTTTCTTCTATAATTAGGGGAGAATATTATTTGCTGCCCAAACAAATGTTGCTTTTGACATTAGAACAGGTTCTTATTAATTACAATTAATAATTATTATTTTTATAAATGCAAAACAATAACCATAACTGATAGCAATAGGCATAAGCCAGGCCTTAAATCAGGCACATTGAAATGTATGATTACTTAAACTATAATTATAATACATCTTAGGTCCTAATTCTATAGTAAGCGGCCTCTTGGTAGCCAGTTCAACAATTGGGGTGACCTGCCGAGAGTGGTCTCAGCTTTCTCCCCTTCCCCACTGGTCAATGAGGCACAGGTCATAGGATGCCCTCAAGGCTGTGGGTACCAAGCTATTTCCTGTTTTTCTAAGAAAAGAACAAGAGTTTGCACTTCTTGGTTGTGAAGGATAGATTGACTGGGCCAGAACTCCTAGTTGTTCATTGGTATACACCTTGCAGAAGCCCAGGAAGAATATTAGCCAGCAAACCCAGCAGCTAAGAGGTGAAAATTCCCAAGACGCTCTTCAACTTGTTTACATGTAGCTCCTCTTCCCTGATCATTAGCAAGATTTCTCAGTTGTATCTTAGAGACCAAGGAAACTTTGGAGTAACTGAGATTTTTCTCAATTAAATCTATATTCCCAATTCCTAGCACAGAGATAAACACAAAAGAGGTGTTCAAAATGTCTATTGATTGCAATAAATATGGACACAAACACACTATAATTTTTGAATATGCAGATAAAGACATATTTTAAGCAGGGTCCTATATATCTGAATTTATATGTAGCATATATCTTTTTATATATCATTTTAAGATTCTTCCATTATTTATTCAAAGCTTCATGTGTTGAGGCAACGGTACAACATTGCACATGGCTGAGTATGCAATGAGAACACAAAAAAGAAAACAAATTGATTCTAACCGACATGCCATCCTGAAACCTACAGTTTTCTGCAAAGTCCATAATTATATCTGCAATTAATTTCAGCTACCTTTTTCATTAAGTATTTTTCCAAAGGTATTCCATGGATCACTAACCTTTTACTATTCTCTTTAGGAAAAAATATAGCCTTTTAAGTTAGGGAAATGCTATTTTAAGAGAAAGGTCCTTTAACTGTGCAATAATAGTTGGAGACTTTAATACACCTATGTCATCAGTAGATAGAACATCTAGACAGAGCATCAATAAGCAAACAGAGAACTTGAATGAGATGATAAATGAGCTAGACCTAACAGACATGTTTTGCACCCCTAAACAGCAGGATATACATTCTCCTCGAGTGTACATGGGTTGTTCTCCTGGATAGACCACATGCTGGGTCACAAAACAAGTCTTAAAAATTTTTTAAAGATTGAAATTATACAAAGCACTTGCTCTGGTCATAATGGAATGAAGCAGGAAATCAATAACAGGCAGAGAACTGGAAAATCCACAAATATATGGAAGTTAAATAGCATACTTTTGAACAATCAGTGGGTCAAAGAAAAAATTACAAGGGAAATCAGTAAACATCTTGAGAAGAATGCAAACAAGAAAACAACATATCAAAACTTAAGGGATGCAGTGACGACAGTGCTGAGAGGGAAATTTATAGCCTTAAATGCTTACATTAAAATAAGAGAAAGTGCTAAAATCAAAGACCAAACTGCACACCTAGAAGAACTAGAAAAAGAACAGCAAACTAATCCCAAAGCAAACAGAAGGAAAGAAATAACAAGAAAGCAGAAATAAATGAAATTGAGAATAAAAAAGCAATAGGAAGAATTAACAAAACCAAAACCTGGTTCTTTGCACAGATTTAAAAAAATTGACCAACCCTTGGCTAGACAGACAAAGAATAAAAGAGAGAAGATGCAAAGAAATAAAATCAGAAATGAGAAGAGAGACATTACTAATGATCCCACAGTAATAAAAAAGGATCATAAGAGAATACAGTACTATGAACAACTGAATGCCTACAATTTAGACAACTTAGATGAAATGGACAATTTCCTAGAAATACAGGAACAACCAATACTGGCTCTAGAAGAAAAAGAAGACCTCAACAGACCAATTGCAAGTAAAAAGATTGAATCAGTCATCAAAAACCATCCCCAAAAAAAGCCCAGAATGAACTGGTGTCACAGGTGAATTCTAATCAATCATTCCAAGAAGAATTATTACTAATCCTGTTCAAACTCTTCCAAAAATTTCAAGAGGGAGGAACATTGCCTAACTCATTCTATGAGGCCAATATCATCCTAAAACCAAACTCAGATAAAGATGCTACAAGAAAAGAAAATTACAGACCAATTTCTCTTATGAATATAGATAGAAAAATTCTCAACAAAATACTTACAAATTGAATCCAACAGCACATTAAAAGAATTATACACCATGATCAAGTGGATTTTATCCCAGTTATGCAAGGGTGGTTCAATACAAGAAAATCAATTAACATAATATAACACATTAGCAAAATGAAGGGAGAAAACCACATGATCATCATGATTGATGCAGAAAAGGCATTTGAAAAAATTCAGCATCCCTTCTTGATAAAAACACTTTGAGAAATAGAAATAGAAGGAAACTTCCTCAACATGATAAAGGGTATATATGAAAAAACCCACAGCTAATAGCATACTCAATGGTGAAAGACAGAAAACTTTCCCTCTAAGATTTGGAACAAAACAAAAGTGTCCACTGTCACCACTGTTATTCAAAATTGTTCTAGAAGTTCTGTCTAAAGCAATTAGGCAAGAAAAAGAAATAAAATCCTTCCAAATTGGAAAGGAAGAAGTAAAACTTTCACTATTTGCAGATGACATGACCCTATATCTAGAAAATACTGAAAAATCTACAAGAAAGCTACTAGAACTAATATACAAGTTCAGCTAAGAGACAGGATACAAGATCAATATGCAAAAGTCAGTACTGATTTCATACATTAGCAATGAACAATCTGAGGAGGAAATCAATTTGAAAAATCCATTTAAAATAGCAACTAAAAGTATAAAATTTCTAGAATAAATTTATCCAAAGATATAAAGGACTTGTACACAGAAAACTACAAAGCATTGCTAAAATAAATCAAAGAAGACCTAATTAAATGGAAGGACATTCCATGTTCATGGATTGGAAGACTAAATATCATTAAGATGTCAATTCTACCCAAATTGATATACAGATTCAACACAACCCCAAACAAAATTCCAACAGCCTACTTTTCAGAAATGGAAAATCCACCTATTGAATTTATTTGGAAGGTAAAGGACCCAAAATAGCCACACAAAAAAACACCTTGAAAAAGAAGAATAAAGTTGGAGGACTCATAATTCCTGACTTTAAAGCATATTACAAAGCTACAGTGGTCAAAACAGCATGGTACTGGCATAAGGATAGCTATATTAGATATACTGACCAATGGAATCAAATTGAGAGTTCAGAAATAGACCCTCAAGTCTATGGTCAATTGATTTTTGACAAGACTGCCAAGTCCACTCAACTGGGAAAGAATAGTCTCTTCAACAAATGGTGCTGGGAGAACTGGATATCCATATTCAAATGAATGAAAGAGGACCCCTATCTCACACCTTATATAAAAATTAATTCAAAATGGTTCAAAGACCTCAATATAAGAGAGCCAGCACTATGAAACTGCTAGAAGAAAATATAGGGGGCATCTTTAAGTTCTTGTGGTAGGCAATGGTTTCTTAGACTTTACACCAAAAGTACAAGCAACAAAAGAAAAAATAGGTAAATGGGAACTCCTCAAAATTAAAACCTTTTTTTGCATCAACAGACTTTTGTCAAGAAAGTGAAAAGTTCACCTACTCAATGGGAGAAAATATTTGGAAACCATGTATCCAGTAACAGCTTAATATCCAGAATATATAAAGAAATCCTATAACTCAACAATAAAAAGACAAGCAAACCAATTTTAAAAGTGGGCAAAAGACTTGAACAGACATTTCCCCAAAGAGGAAATACAAATGGCTAAAAAGCATATGAAGAAGAAACAAAAAAAAATTTTTTTTTAATTTTAAAAAAGCATATGAAAAGATTCCAAACATCATTACCTATTAGGGAAATGTAAATCAAAACCACACGGATGAGGAATGGTGGTGTGGGATGCTGTTGGATGTGTGGGTGGTGGGGAACATGGGAATCCCTGTAATTTCTGAGTAATATTTAGGTAATCTAAGCACCTTAAAAAAA
>JAQZBX010021133.1:0-12397 GCA_029593785.1 Cabassous unicinctus
ACCTTTTTCAAAGTTTCCAGCTTGCAGCCTGTACTATGGAATTCAAACTTGATAATCCCTATTTATATATTTCTCCTGTTGGCTCTGTTTCTCTGGAGAACCCTAATACATACATAATCACCAGAAATTTTATCATTAAAAAATATATTTGCCACTGGCAACATAAGCCTTGGGAAAAGGCCAGGGAAGCAGCCCCTTAATTGGTATGGAGGAAAAATAAATTGCAAACTTTTGACAGAACCTCAGGGTCTAGTACAGGAGTTTACTATATGAATGACTATTGATCAGACTGAAAGTTTATGATTTTCATGTGCTTGTCAGATATCAAACAGTAGTCATCCTTGACAAACATGCTATTATTAGGGAACTCTTGGATTATGTCAACATAGTGATAACTAATAATGAATAACAATGATTATTATTTGAGCACACTCTATATGCCTGGCTATAGGCTAAACATTTGACAATCATCATCTCATTTAGTTCTCATAATAATCATATAAGACAGGTCCTATTATTGTCTCCATTTTACAAAAATAGAAACTTAACCTTAGAAAGGATAAGTAATTTTTGCTAGATGGCATAGCTAGTAAGTGGGGAACCAAAATGTGGAGCCAAGTCCAAATCCAAAATCAAAGTTTTTAACAGCTATCTTCTGATTCTGGCTCTACCAGAATCAGAAGAGAATGCTTCTAAACAATAGTACAGAAATTTTGCACAAATTATCCTGAATGTGGAATGATATAATTATGAGTTATTTCTTAAAGACAAATTCAATTCTGAATTAGATTTAGATTCAACAAACATTTTTTAGGACTGAAAACTATCCTCGACACTGCCTTTTATAGTCTCTATTCAATTTAAACCTCACAACATCGTGTTGAAGTAGTTATTACCATAATCTGTTGATGAAAAAAGTTAGGCTCTGAGATGTAGGACAGAGATGAGATTCAAACTTTTTGATTCAAAGTTCAGTATTCCCCCCACAACAACACACATATCTTTAAAGGAGATTTATGGCATAAATGCCCTGTTCTTTCATGGTATTTTAGAAATAACAGATTACAAACCCTTTTCTAAGGGTAAAGGCAATGGATCTTATTTATCTTTCAGAGACCCATGTCGGTGAATGCAATTATAAAACACAGGGTAGGCATATCAATTCAGAAGGAAGTCATACATGCTCTATAATACATATGACATATATCAAGAATGGGCCAGAGTGCTTAGATTCAGCATATTTGATGATGTTGTGTCCATTTAAGCTGTCAGAACACTGGTGTGCAATAGAATTACTAGTATCTCTGCATCAATAAAATCAGATTGTGTAGTATATCAGATGTGAGGAGACTGGGCAAACCATCAGCATGTCCAGAATCTGATCACTTATATTTTCTCCAGTTTGGAATAACCTTAAGCGTTGGAGCCACTGCTTCCACTGATTTATGAGCATCAGGGAAGACCAAAAAGCTCAAAGGGAGGGAAAGGCAGCACTGACAGCTGGGCTATTTTTCCTTCCTAGTGTTCACAGTTGACACCATGAAAAGTAATTTTCCTGTGTTCCTTACCTGATTGGCAGTATATCTACAGTGGGTCAAGATGCACTTTTAAAATGAAAATTTTACATTCTTGTTCAGAAACATAAAATGACATCAATTACTATTATTAAAAGCAGATAAGTTTTGTTTACTGAAAGACAGTTCTTACAAAATAATATGCACTTAATAATAAGCATGATCTCCTTTTCGGACTTTATATTCTTTAGCTCCACACTGCATACACACCTCCCAAATTCCAAGGTAGGGGGGCTGGATGAGATAGAATGACACTAACAAATAAAACCTGTAGAATGCCTTTACATTCTACCCAAGTATTCCATAGCTAATCACTGATAAGATATTACACAACACATTTATTCAGTTTTGGTCAAATGATCTCTTCGCACATAGTAAACAGTCTTGACCTCTCTGTAACTGCGAGCTTAATGAGATCCTAAAGGTATTTTTACAGAAACTAAGAACAGACAGTGGAAGGACTGATTTTCAATGCTTAAAATTCCTTTCATTTGCAGAGCACTTTGTCAAGGAGTATCTCTTCCATAGCTCATCTGATCCTCAGCAATCCAGTGAGGCAAGTCTTATCTTGATGCTACAAAGGCAGAAACTGGGGCTCTGGGGGGGGTTCCTAATTGACCTGTGCCATGCAAACAGAAACTCACCGGACAAAAAGTTTCAGTCTTGGTGAACAAAGGCTCCTCATGTGATAGTTATGCCCAGAGATACACTTAAATCTACGTCTGAAACAAACACACTCCGAATTTGGAGTCCGGAAGGGACTTCATACTACAAGGTAAAAGTGCTCTACCCAAGTCTGGGAATGGAGCCAAGATGCCATTTAAAACTTCCAATTTCCTACCAGATTTTAAGGCAAGTAATCCCTGCCCTTTCTGCTGAGCAGCCGAGGGCTCACGATCAGGTAAAAACCATGCACTAGCAGGACCTCGAGCCCCTTCTTTCACTTTCTCCGTAGTAAACCTAAGCACCCAAAGTTCCTGTGTTTGTCAACAAGCGGCACCTGGACTGACCTCTAGACCTGAGGCGGCGGGACCCTCTACTTCCAAGAGGACAGGTCAGCCGAAGGACCATCCCAAAGAGCAGAGTTTTCTCCTCGCGTGCCCCTCACTCACGGCAGGCCCACTATAGGCCCCCGCGACTACTTCGAAACCCGACGCACGGCGCTTCAAACTCAGCTACCAGATTCAAACGCAAGACTGCTTCCTCACCGCCTCGCTTCATTGGCTGGTTCCTTCGTGATGTCATCACGCTGGACGTTGCCGCGGCGCGCTAAAGCTTGGCGCCGAGAGGGTCAACCGCGCGGTTGGGTGGAAGCAGGTTCGGTTCTGCGTCGCTGTGGTAACGCGCGCGGTAGTTTCCGGAGGCGGTGGCCGAAGTGGGAGGAGCTAGGCCGGAGCCACAGGTTGGAGGCAGCTACCTGGGGTCGTCAGGTCGCCTCCAGGCCCTTGGGCGTAAGGCCTGGGTACAGGGTGTGGGTGAGACGGTTGCGGGCAGGGGTTGGCATGCATCTTCTGCTAGAACGAAAATGAGTCTATTGACGGTGGATTAATGGGTTTTGGGTGTTTTATTGTCTCCTTTTCTTTTTCTGAGTAGAGAGGCCTCCAAGGCATAGGTCCCAAGCTCAGAAAGGTGAGGGACCTGTTCGTCCAGTCACATTCACCTGGGCTGATCTGAGATCTCTTCACCTGAACTAACTGAAAGTACAGGCCTTTTGGTTTGAGGCCTCAGGATTCATTTCTGAGGACTCCTAGGCCTACTCTCTTTAAGTGCTGACAGTGAAACTATTTGGTGTTTGGCTGCTTTATAAATTCTCTTTCTAATAATGGCATTACCAAATAAATTCATTTACAGTCATTGATCTAGTTTGTTATTGGATGAAGTGGACTTTTAAGACCCAGGTGGTATGTCCGTTAATTCAGAATGTGCATTTAAAAAGAGAGAAAAATACCTGGAAAAAAAAATAGGAAATATATTTGCTTTGCTAAGAGGACATCCTTTAATAGTATGATCTGAATTTCATTGTTTTTTATATTTATATTATTGTATTCATTCATTCACCATTTATTGAACCTAGTATACATGTGCCAGGCACTTTTGTATACTTTAGGGACACAGTAGTACACAATAGAGTTTATCTTTGCCATCTTAGGGCTTATAACCTGGTGATTGAATATCACTATAAAATAAGATGGCACAACACTAATGCAGAATATTATAAATGAAGCAGTGTATGAAAACACCCATATTAAGGACATTTCCTTTTCAAAGAAAATCTGAAGCACTGTATTGTATATAATGTATGTTACATGACTTTCTGAACACTGGATAGAACATCAATAAAGTTACTTATTTCTGGCTGATTTACATGTTATCTGAACTGATGCAATAGCTATTTGTATGGTTTTGAGTTTGGTAATAAAATTGAGAAGCCTTTTTATTTTCTTTGAAATATGGACTCACTGTAAGTACTTTATAATCTTTGATGTCCTAGGCATTTTATTAACCACTTTATACATAATATTTAAGTTTCAAAACAGCCCATGAAATTTAGGTACTGTTATCTTCATTTTAATGAGGAGAAAACGGAAGTCTTTAAAGGAAAATATTTCTCTTGAATTGTACGAACCAGCCATTTCAAAATTGAGTCATTTGTTTCTGAAATATTTTTTAGATTGTGACAGTAAGATAATATCTTAATCTAGTCTGAAGATATGTATATTTTATCATTCTCTTGTAAAATTGCATTGATCAGTGGTGAATAAGTAAATAGAAATGCTTAAAATTTGATCATTTTTTGATACCCACATTGTATGAAAAATTTTACTAATCCCACACCTAATCAAAGTAATTATTTTATACTTAACTTTAAATTCTGTGCTGCACTTGCCATTTAGCAGCGTTCAGATGATGAGGTCCATACTCTTAGCAGTACTGAACATATAGTTAAAAGAGATTTTGACATTATAGTCAATGCTATTATTGTGTCAGCTTTCACTTTAGTTTGGCAAGCCATGAAGAGGTACAACAGAGTAAGGGAATGGTGTATTTTCTGATGAAATAACAGATGAAGAACCAAACCTTTTGAAATTAAGGAGACAAAAATCCCCACCTTTTGTTAAATATTGGAGTATTACTAACTGCAGTGTTAGAACACATACGTTGAAATATCAGTTCATAGTAAACTGAAAAGGGTAGAGATAAGGATATAAATAGTTAGATTTAAAGTTGCCTGGACATTAAAAAAAAAAAAAAGTAAAGGTGAACTTAACATGGCAAACAGTGAGGTCTTATTTATTCCCCTCAGGTTTGTCCTTTGGAAACCCCAGTGCCTGCAATACCCGTTGGCAGCTGGGGATTGGAAACAGCGGAACGAAAGGCACACGGCCCTAGTTGTGGGACGGAAGTGGCTCAATTTGTACGTTCTTTCAAGTTACCCCCCCACCTCCCCCCGGGCTGGGACCTAGACGTGCAGCAAATTCAGGTTCTCCGGCACCGTAGCGGTCGTTGCTGGCCCGAGATAGAGGCGGACTGGGAAATCTTCGTGCCTCAGGTGAGGAGAAGGTGGCCGAGTCCCAGGAGCCTCCCGGAGTCCGCCCCTGGTCTTTGGGAAACTCCGGGAGCGCCATTGGTCCTCCTGGCGCAAAGAAAACACGCGCCCCTGTCCCGCTATCTCTCAGTACGCCTTCAACCTGTATTTAGAAGTTTCCCAGTTTTCCTTTGTCAGAGTATAATTTAGAGATAAATTCTTAGGAGAAAGGGTGCATACCTCTCTTCCTCTTTTACTTTCTCTGCGTTCGGGTGTCGGTCCCCAGGTCATGTTTTTGACCTCATGAATTATTTTTAGACAGATTTCCCTGGCAGGGGAAAACTGACTGCAATGATGGTGATTGTTTTAGCATCTTTCAGGAAGTATTCTTCTAAGGCACCACTCGCTTTTGTGTTGTACAGTTAAAAGAATACCCTGGCCGATTCCATGGTCTCAATAGCTTAAATGCACTTTGCTCAGAGAGAATACTGAAATGACTTACCTAGGAAACCAGCGTCAGCTCTAGAGACCAGATTTTCAGTCTACTTGCATCCTTTCTGTATTCAGAGGAAACTTAAACATATTATATTGTTTAAGGTGTCTGGTTCTTAGCTGACTGTAACAGGATTTTGGGTTGTCTGGTAGAATACCGGGCTGCAGACAAGAGAGAATGGGCTCCTTTTAGCAATGCCCTCTTCCTTTCTTAAGAGGGGTACTCCAGGAAACAACCAAAGAGGAAAAGGAATTATTTGTGCCCCTTTCTCCCTGTCGACCCACATTATTAGCCAATTGTTTCATAATAAAATCTTCAGGTTTTTACTTTGAACATAGTTGAATAAATACATAGAAATTACCTTCAGTAAAAAATAATTAAATGCTTGTGATGGCAACCTTTGTTTCACATACGGTTTTGATTACATATTGGAATTGATGCTATTTTTTTCACTTAACAAAAAATGGACATACAGGATAGGATGTTTCAATATTCCAAATTCCACTGTTTAGGCCTATTATGTGTCTTCTATGCTATGGATATCTCATAGCATACTGTTATTTCCAAGTGGAATTGGACCAAGCAATAGGATGTGGCTCCTTTAAAAAAAACACAGCATTTTAATCTAATTTTTGAGATTCTACAAGTATATATTATAGCCAATGTAACTGAAGTACCATTAAATTACAGGAGTGCATTAGTTAGAGTGGGCTATATTTATAGCATGCTGGTTAAGATTTCAGGCTCTAGTGATAGACTGCTTGAGTTAGAATTCTAGCTAGTGACCTTACACAAATTACTTAACCTTTCTGTTTTCCTCGTTTGGAAAATGGGGAGAAGAATAATACCTAGCTCCTAGAGTTGTTCTAAGGATTGAATGAGTTAGTACAAGCAGTGTGTTTGGATTAGCAACTTGTACACGGTAACCATTCAATAACTATTAGCTCTTATTTTGGAAAAAATGTTAGAAACACGAAGTTAGAGGTAGTTAGATTTATTTGGTATAAGCTTTATGGAAAACATAAGATGTAATTAATAATTTAGGCTCATTTGTTACTGCAGAAAATTCTAAAAATTTACCTAAAACAGTCATATCCAGTCTTTACTGAGCTTTTTGCCACATTTGCCGCATAATTCTGTGGATTATGTCTTTGGTAAAATCCTCTAGGTAATATCTTGTTGATGTTATATTTACCCAACATCATATATATATATATGTTTCTATTCTAGTTATTACATGTGTTCAACTTTTCAACATTACTCTTCATTTTCTATTTCAAAAGAAAAGGAAAGCATATTTTATTGGGACTTACGTTTCCTGAAATATTTTGAGAACATGTGTTTTTCAGTAAGGTGGGACAGACAGGTGGGTGAACTTTCCTAAAGTGAGGTTCTTAAAATGTTGATTCTATGCATCTGATTTTGTGGATCCTACTCTTAAATAACTCATGATCCATGAGGAAAGAAGAGAAGTGTTAACTGCATAATATTTGCTGTGGTGGTATCAAAAACATTACTTGAAGCCAATTTGGTAAAAAACATGTTTTCAAAAGGTCTTCTGTTAAAATATTTATATTAATACATTTTATAGTTAATGGCTCTACCCCTGAGCTACAGCCCCTATATTAATACACTTTATATCTTCATTTAAAATAGTAACAGATTACATTGGAGTTAGTGTGAAGAATTGAAGGAAAGTAGCAATTATTTATTTGCTTATTTTAAAACAAAAGTAGATGTGAAATGCCAAAGAATACTTAGTGAAGTGTTTATAAAACTATAATTTATATTGCTATATACTTCACTGATATAGGCTGTGGTGAAACGTTCTCAAGAGAATATCCAGGACAAGTTTGCAAGATTTTCGCAGACTGAGCATTTCCTTTCCCTTTTGGATATATATGCATAGTGTTTTTGTTTGTTTGTTTGTTTGTTTTTGTGACGATCTCTTGTACAAAGTTGAATGAAGAAAAGGAGAATTCAACATTAAGTGAAAAACAAATAGAAAACTTGAAATAAAAGACCAGCAGAACTTAAAATAGGATAATACTAATAATCCCTTCTGTCATCTCATACATTGAACCCACTCTTTAGATTTAATTCGGATTTAAAAAGTATATTTCAAAGAAAAATATGACTATATGATCATTTTTAAAACCCTGATGATTACAGTGTTAATGGTCTTAGAGCTGATCAGACCACTTTTAAAAAATTATATTTTTAGATTGTTTCTTTTAGGTTCCTTGCATTGCATAAGAAGGCCAGTCAATGCCATTTAAGATGTTCAGATTATGAGTCTTATAGTTGCATTTCATCTTTAGTTTTTTTTCCTGTTAAAAATTGTATATTAATTTGGTTTCCCTAAATTGTTATAACATTCTTTTAAAAATCCAACAATCATCATATAAAATTTTTTTTTCTAGATTTGTTGACCTACAGAATGCTTCGATACCCATATTTTTGTAGACTCTATAAAGAACTTCTTTCATGCTGGTTGGAATCTGGTATACTTTTCTGGCCAAAAAAAATACACACTACAGCAGAAAGGTATAATGAATGTGAAGCCCAGGAGCACACAGATAAAACTGGAACTCAGGAGTTGCACATATCGCAAGATGGAGATTCTGAAACTGTGGCTAAACTACATATTCCAGTAATGGTGGATGAAGTTGTTCATTGCTTGGCACCACAAAAAGGGCAGGTGAGTTGGTTAGTTGTTTTTTTTCCTCAGTTTTAAAATTGAGATATAATTCTTATTCCATAGTGTCACCATTTTAAAGTATACAATTCAGTAGCTTTTGATATAGTCACAAGATTGTAAAACTATTACCACTGTCCAACTGAGGAATATTTTCATCACCTGAATAAGAAATCCCATGCCCATTTGCAGCCACTCCCCTCTTGCCCCATCCCCCAGCCACTGATCTAGTTTCTGTCTTTATGGATTTGCCTATTTTGGACATTTCATATAAATGGAATCGTACATTAGATGGCCATTTGTGTCGCGCTTCTTTCCCTTGGTATAATATTTTCAAGCTTTATGTTGTAGCATGCATCAATACTTCATTCCTTTATATAGTTGAATCATATGCCATTGTATTCATGTTTCATTTAATGTATCCACTCATAAATTGATGGGCTTTTATGTTGTTCCTACTTTTGAGCTACTATGAGTAATGCTGCTATAAATATTTGTGTACAAGTTTTTCTATGTACATGTTTTCAGTTTTCTATGAGTGGAATTGCTGAGTCATAAGGTAACTCTAACTTTTTGAGGAATGGCAAAATTGTTTTCCAGAGTTGATGGGTTTTGTCAAATAACTGTTTCAAAAGTAAGGATTAGTACACTGACTGAGTGCTTAGGTTATGAAAACTGAATTCCAATGTGGTTTCTTGGGAATTTTAGAATCTTTTCAGGAATGACTAGAGATAAGGACATGGATCTAAATTCCTCTTCCCTGTTTTCTTAGCCTTAGTTTTTCAACTACACTACCTAAATCATAGTGTAGTTGGAAGCATCAAATAAGGTCTTAGAAATGAAAATGCTTTAAAATCTATAAAGAAATCACAAAAATGTTAGGTGGTATAATATTCCAAAAGAAAAAGCTAGAAACTTTCTGAAAATTAAGCACAATTAAAAAAGAAAAATAATGCTTTTATCATTATAAATTTTCTTCAAATACCTGTTTAGAACTTAATGCTGATGCTTCTTAGTGCACTGACTTCAGAAATGTGTTCCTCTATTCTATTTTTACCTAAATAAGTTATTTTAGTTTAAAGTCACATCTTATTTCTTTTTTCAGAATATAGGAGAGGTAGTTTAGCTTAGTAGTTAAGGACAAAGATTCTGGAACTGGAATGCCTATGTTTCAGTCCCTTCTCTGGTATCCACGTGCATGTACACACATACACACACATAAAGCTCTTTATTTATTTATTTATTTTTGAGACTTCTTTAAGTTGGATCTGACAGTTTTCATGAACTAAGTTCTAAACTATATGTATAAGGTATACTGACTGGCTGGATATTGTTCATACAAAACCATCAGGTATGTGACTTAGGTTACTTCATCATAAAAATATTGTTTATCTGTTCTCACACAGTATATACATAACAAAATAAACCCAGTATTCTCTTTAATTAAGAAAATGAGGTTAAATGTGATTATGTATATAAAGCATCTCGCTCAATGCTGTCACAAAATAGACTCCAAAAAAATACATGAAAGTATAAATTAAAAAGTTAAATTGGGTAAAACTTCCCATTGAATAAGACTTCATCTTATTCAAAATCCTTTTCTTTAAGGATCTAGAATTCAGATATAGAAAATTAAATCTTTATCTAAATGTGAGTTTTTAAAAAGGTATATATAAACAGAAATATATTATATATATATTTCTCTCTCTCTGTGGTGTATATATATAGGCATTATGTATTTACTGTAAAGTATGTGTGGGGTGGCAGTTAGTAAAAATGTGGAACTGAACTCAAAGGATTGAATTTGACTTCTGGAACTAGAAACCAAAGCACATTGTATCAATTTGGTGAACTGTAGTAGCAAACCCAAATATTTATTTTGTACTAACCCATGAAGTAGAAAAACAAACAAAAATAAATCCCACCAAGTCCCCTCCTAAATCAGTATTGGGTCTGTCTGTTTTCTATAACCAAATGGAGTAAAATTAGACCATTCTACAACTTGACCTATACTGCTGTTTCATTCTGTTCAAGTTCCTGACAAATGTAATGTTGGTTCATTTATTTTGACATTTCCATTGTTCTGATTTGAGTTGGGTTTCACAGTAACTTTTAATAGAAAGTTTAATTTTGTGAGTGTTTTTTCTGAAAACTTTCATCTGAGGAACACTTAGAGACAATATTATTTCTTACTTTTTCTGCTGTCTGGCAGACAGCTTTATTCACTATTTCCTTAATCTTCAAGTAATAAAGAACTGGTGACAGTCCTTGGACAGGAAAGGTCTTCATTTCATCCAGAATCCTTTATTTGCGTCTTGCCTTCCTGAGCCTTTTCCTCAAAATTATTTTCTTTTGCAAACTGTGAGTCATATATTCACTTGTATCAATCACCCACTTAATTCTATTTTCCACATCACCCTCAATGGTGAATTTACAAGTGAAACTTTTGATTATAACAGGAATTTAAAACAAAAATCTAAATGTTATTTTGCATGAGGTTTAGAGCATTTTATAGTAATATATTTTTTCTTCAATATTTAAAAGATGCTTAACGAAGGAAAAGAATTGATTTGGGGAATTTCTTTAGCCTCATAGCCAGTTTAGTATATACTAGTTTTGCAAATATATTAAAAATATTTACTAGCTTGAATTAAAAGAAGAATAATCCTCTTCTCTTCCTCTCCCTTGGGAGGAAAAGAAAGAAATAAATTATAATTGTTTCTCCTTGCCCAGTTTTCATTATTTCATATTCTGAGTGAATAACTTTTTGTAAGAATATATTAATTATTCCAAAAACATTTGTCTTGTCCCTGAAGATGTTTAAGTGCAGGTTACATTAGTTAATTTTTCATTCCATGTTTCTGATAACTGAAGAAAATAAGAGTGATCCTGCCTATCTTCATATGGTTGCAGTTTAGAGTGTACAGGAAACTTGGTGTTCTTTGCTCAGTGTTAATTCAGCTTGGTATGTTGGGGTTTCTGTAAGAGTGATAAATTATAAGGGAGATGATGTACATAGAAGCAGTAGCTGTGTAATTTTGGACAAGTAACTTGTCGTGTCTGTGCCTCAGATTCCTCACCTGTAAAATGAGAAAATAGAACCTGTCACATAGGATTATTATAAGGATTAGATGAGTTAATATAGGTGTATTGATTAGAATGCTATCTTCCAGATAATAAAAGTTCAATAAGCATTAGCTGTTATTGTTATGGGGATAGGAAGAGTCAGGGTTGGTAACTAGATAAAAATCAGGAGAAAAATACCAGGGCATAACAAAGGTGAAAATAAGTGCTCAATTAAAGGCAGAACCAAGGTATATGGAACTGAAAAAGTGCTGTTTCCTCTGTCTGAAACTCTCATCACCATCCTTCAGGTCCTGGGTCAAATTTTACTTTCTCAGGAAAGCATTTTCTGAGCCCCTAGAAGAAAACAGTTCTCATTTTATATTCATAGATTCATATAATTTTCTTGTATAGCTCTTAAAGTCCTTTATAATTGTATATTTTTAATGAGATTATTTGTTCAGTGGTCATCTTTCCTAGTGGACTGCCCTCCATGAAGTCAGGGGCATGTATATCTTGTTCACCAATATATCTTAAGTGCCTAGCATAAGACCTGCCACATGGTGGTTTTGTGATGATTTTTAAAGTGAATGAATAAAAGTCACAGTTAACCAGAGGACAGATGTGAGGCAACAATAACAGGGATGTCCCTTGGTTACTGAGGTAGCTTCTTTGACTCAACACTTGTATATTATTCCAGCCTCAGTGTGACAGGTCCAGTCTGATCAAATAACTGGAACAGATACCAGGGCAGAGAAAATGATCTGGCACCTAAACTGATGCAAAATAGATTATGATGACAAATATCAGGCTAAGGTTGCAAGGTTGGGTTTATCAATATTTCAAAATAAGTGCCTTACCTATTTTGGTATTCTCACATTTAATATTGATTTTATAATTATTAGATTTACCAAAGTTGTCCTGGTTTGATAATTTTCTTTTTTCAAAAATGTACCATGTTTTATATAATGGAATTTTCTTAATATCAGTAGCAGCAGCAGCATTTTATTTGTTTTATTGGAAATCTTTGCAATCTTTAATGG
>JAQZBX010021133.1:12497-32613 GCA_029593785.1 Cabassous unicinctus
ACTTAATTTTTTTGAAATATAGGTTTTTTGGAAGTAAAGTTTTATTTTACATTACATTCTACTTTTTTATTTGAAGAATGCTTTTTTCTTAAAAATTCATATAGCAAGATTAAGTGATTTTTGTATTAAAATACCTTCTGGAGTTTGACATGCCCAGTTTTGTGCTGGTAAATGTTTAAAAATTAGCTCTGGAAGTGGCAGATTAGGGGATGGATTTAAAAGAACAAACATGCACAAAAATCTTGAATTTTAGTGTTTACAGATTTCCATGGTATAAATACTCCCAATGTGACCCATTTCAAGTTACCACCCTTATGTCACTGAATATAGAGTTAGGAAGAAATATTTGTGTATGATTGGCTCTCTCCTTCTGGTATGAACATTACTATGATTCTCATGATTGATTTCATTAGATATCTGTGAATTACTCAATGGTCAAAAATTTCACCTGACTGTTTTGAAAATCTTATAGTCTGTAGAGTTTTTCTCTTAGCTCATTTGACTTTCTCTATTTAATGCCGGTATTATATTTCTATGCTGGAATGCACTATGGTGTAGCTGTAGAACATTGGTTTCATACATTTTTTTACAGCAGAATTTTTCTTCTCTCTAATGCAGAGGATTTTACTGAAATCCATCTCAAATATAAAATAAAACAGTATTTTATACATTTGTTCATATTATTTATTTCTTATAAAGTCAGTTGTGGAATAGTGTGGCTTTGAGTTGAGTGTAAAACCTTGAAATCAACATTAGCATCCATTTTGTGGTTTTTTGCACAATTTATTTTTTTCCACAATTTGGATTCACACAGACGTAATTACAAAATGTAATCGTTTTTTTTCTAAAACAGATTTCCTACAATCTCAGCTTAATTTTTCAATTAAATAGAAGTTGTAAGAGAATTTTTATTTTGAGACATAGCTGTGAACTGAAGAGTTTGAATTCTTGAATGGCCAATAGAAATACAATTGTTCCACTTTCAATAATTATGGTTACAAAAATGATAATGATAGAGACACATTTTTGAGTCCTGTCCATGTGCCAGGCACCATGATAGACATATTATCTTTATCATTTCATTTCTTCCTCCAAACAATTTCATAAATGAGAAAATTTAGATTTAGAGAGATTAATATTTAGATTTAGCAAGATTAAGTAACTTTCCCGAGTTTAATGAGCAGTTTAGTGGCAGAGCCAGAATTCAAACTCGGCTCAGTTTTTCTGATCTGAGCTCTTAACCAATATGTTATTGCCTCCCAGCATACCCAGAGTAACATCTAATAAAGACTTACCAACTAATCCTGAAAGAAGAAGGTTATAGGTCTATTTCAAAGAATAGATAAACCTAGTTTAATATGTATTTTTCCTAATGATGTGGTACTGATAAAAATATTGTTAATCATTACATATTCACATATATGTAAATAAATATATATAATTTCATTAATTTTCATATAAAAATCTTTAATATTTGATGTGCATTTCTTGAATGTGTACTCACGATTTTCAGTAAGTTTAGCATCCATGAATGTAAGCTTGCTTTTCTACCAGTGAATTAATGCCTCTTTGTCACTATATATAGTGCCTACTGAGCACACCTGCCTCTATGCCAGTACTCTTTCATTATTAGAGTTTAGAAACAAATTATAAATAGAGGACATCAGAAAAATATGTAAGATCAACAAGTCTTTTGTTTATCCAATGTGTTTAAATTATCTTCTCCAGTTTGGTCATATTCATAGTCCAGTGCTGAATCTCTGGACTTTTTGCTTAGTAAAATATGAGAATTTAAAATATTATTTAAAATTCAGCTTCAAAGGTAATTAGAAACTACAGTTTTTTAAGTCACTGGTTCAAATATAGCCAAGAAATAAATGTGGGTCCACAGTTGAGAAAATTGATGCTCTTCCATGTTTGAATTTGACATTTACACTGAATTTTAAATTTATTTAACAGCTATTTTTCTGGTTCAATAAATAGAGATCCAAGAAGAAAACAGCTCCATTCTTTAAGGAAAGCTCATAGAAAGAAAAAGGAGAAATACGAAAGGTTTTTTGGTTAACAAAGCACATTTGCATGACTCATCCCGGGTACTGGTTACTCTCTATTTAGGTCAACATTTGTCCCTGATCAATAGTCTAATCATAGTTATTGCAAAAGGCTAGGTCCAATGGTTCTGTCTTTTCTCATTGTTCTTCCAAGTCCCGTATTGTTTTTGTGAAGAGTTGTAGGAAGTGTTCCTTGACCTTGTGAGTTCTCAAAACATTTTATTTTACTCTTCTACTACCTTCTCTTCATATAACAAACTGCTCAGCTGTAAGTAGCATACTTAAAATGTTATTTATAATAAACCAAGTTACAGAGCTTTATGGTGACTCATCTTGTAATGTTCTGTGATCTCTCTCTTTTTCTCTGTCTGTTTTTTCTTTTTCAGTTGTACATTAATTGTTTTCTGCTCTGGGTGAAACAAATATAATTTACCAGGAGGTAATATGCA
This sequence comes from Cabassous unicinctus, assembly GCA_029593785.1. Lineage (NCBI taxonomy): Eukaryota > Metazoa > Chordata > Mammalia > Cingulata > Chlamyphoridae > Cabassous > Cabassous unicinctus. The sequence continues at coordinate 14,998 of JAQZBX010021133.1, forward strand.
TTCATATATTTTATTTCTCTTGATGAGGAGTGTTTTAGAAAGTATTTATGTGCATTTTTTTATAGCTACTGATTTTCTCTTGTTATATATAAACTACTCAGTTTGTGTTGTCAATATTTGTCATGTAATTATGTCTATCACATTATATACTGATTTAAACATATATTTTATCCTTGTCCTATTTATCTGCTCTGTGCAGTATAAGTATTTTTCTATATTTATCATTGAATTTCAAGATAAAACCTAATTCCTTTAATTGTACATTTTGTTCTTTCTGGAAAGCAAGAGAAATTAACTCTGGATATGCAATATATTCATGAAAACAGTCACTTGAAGCCAATGTATGCTGGGACGAATATTACTAATATTAGCATCATAGAGTTGTATAAGATGTTACTGATTGCAAAACACCTTCATATATTATTGACTATGCATTTCATTAGTACTGATCTCATTTGTACAAAGTATTGTCAAATATAGAAAGAAGGAGTGGAATATCTTCAGTACTTCTGTTCTCTTGGAACCATGTTATAATAAATGATATTGGTTGGAGTTGAATGCCTCTAGCTAATAAAGAGATTATTTGGTGTGCTCTTTTCCCTCTACCATAAGTGTCAGTTCTCATGATCTGTTTATCTAGTGGTCACCCTACAAGATGTTCAGGCCTTTTATCAGGCCCCTTACTCCCTTGGGGCAACCAATTTGGCCTAATATCCCTAGAGAATAGCTCACAGCCTACTGAGCACACCTGCCTCTATGCCAGTACTCAACCACTTGGAGCACATTATTCTGCTCTGGCCTTTACAACCCTCTCCAGAGACATCCTTCTGACTTCTCATTGTTCAGATTTTTCAGAGCTTGATCCCTGATTGACCTCCCACTCTGGTAAGTAAACCTTATATTTCCAATGACTAGAGAGGGACAGAAAGTGCTCAAAGAAAGACTGACCTATAGCCATTAGATGACTAAGGCTTAGAAATGAAAATAGAGGGAAAGGGTCGTGTCAAGGCTAGAAAACTGTAAGAGGATGATTGGAGGATCAAAGTGTTATTGCTAAAAGGGAAACAAATAAGCAAACTCCATGAATTTCTGCCTTCTCTGAGTGTTTTATTTCTGCCTTTTCTATATTTTTTTCTCTGCTTTCTCCAGCACCTCGCTACCATATATATCTCTATGATTTTGATTTTACTCTTCCTTTGTTGCAGTAATAATGAAAGAATTAAAGCTAAGTCTCCCATCTCCTCTTTTTAAGAAAATTGCTTTCATAGTGGTCTTATGAAGACTTTAACTTTTCCGCCTGTATAGAATATTATCACCAAGATGATTTCTTCTTCGAGCAATACATGTTAAACCAACATTCTTGAGCAGAAAGCCTTGATTTTGCTCCAATTTAAAATCAGCAAAATAGTGAGCTACCTTTAAGAATGGACATATAACCAACTTCTCTTGCTAGGGACTAATTTGGAATTTAAATGCAGCCTTTTTAAAAAAATTTTCTTCCAGAAGGGAAAAAATGGAGATAACTATAAGAGAGAAACATTTTGTAATGTTTACTTGGTTCAGTAATTATTTTTATACCATGTTAATAGTAGAAATTGCCCAGATTTTTCCAAAGTTATTAGGTTTTACCTTGAGGAACATGTGACTTAAGGGAATGAATGATAGCAAAAAAGTTTTAAAAAAATCAGTATTTATGCAATGTAGGTCTTAGGAATTCTTTGAGAAATTTATATCAGGGACATTCCAATCAGTTCTGCTTATGGGATAGCTATACCTTCTGAAAACCAGGGGTGAGAAGTGGTGGTAGTGGCAAATTCTCCATTTCTTATGAAATCTTCTTTATCTAGATTAATGCCATTCTGGCTTGTGCTGATGGTATTATTTCTGAGCCTTTTGCAGTGGAATATAAATAAGCAAGAATCAGTGTAGAACTTTTCAAGTTTGTTGTTTTTGCTTTTAGTGTATTCTGTTCTAAATTTTTTATTGAACTTAAGCTAGCTGGTTTGACATGTTTGATTTTATAATTACATATAAAAATGCAAAAAGTAACTTTATGAATAGTTAGTGAATGAATTGGGCCAGAAATATTTTTTTCTGAAGATATAACCATAAAAATCAAAATGTTGTATGTTCATGGCTTATTCAATTTAAAAAAAATCTTTATTAACCACCCATTGGGTATAAAATCTTCTCTCAATTGAAGAAATAAAGAAGAACATGATCAGGTGTCCATCAGAAATAGCTTAGAATTTCCTAATGGCGGTAACAGAGAAGCAACTTAGATTGCAGGATAAGAAACTAACTAGTCCTGTTTAGAATTATGTTTTAATCCTGACTTTAAATTGACTAACCATGTGATTTTGGGCTAATCATTTAGCCCTTCTAGGCTTTAGTATCTACATATGTCAAATGTGTTAAATGTCTCTCTAGCAGTTAAGTTTGTGTAGCCTAAGCTATGCAAAGAGACATCATACAATATAGAATATAAGGGTTATAAGAACTATGTGGACAAAGTCCTTTGGGAGTTCAGCTGAGAAATGGATACAGGGGCCATATGTGTATATGTATATGAAGAAGAGAGTATTATCATTTATATGTATTGGATATTAAAGGTAATGCCAGAGTGACTCTATCCATGTTAGTATTGCTGTTATACATACCTTTTTGGAAGCTTCTGAAACTTTTTATCTTTTTCTAGCTATGCTGATACTGGTTTAAAAAGCAAATCAACCAAAAATCCACTGGAGAAAATATAGGTATTCTAATTAGAGAGCTGGTTGATTATATTTGAGACTTTTCAATAGAAATTACCATTGTTCACATTGTTCAGCTTTTTCTTTCTTCTTGCAACATCTTGGAAGATTTTGACTGAACTCAAGTGAGTTACTATTAACTGGTTTTTTTTGAAAGGTAATTGCAGTTATCCACAAGTTTTTTACTATTAAAAAAATTTTTTTAATGTATTTTATTTTTTAAAAGATATTTAGATTATATAAATATTACACAAAAAATATAGGGATTCTCATATGCCCCACTCCCCACACCTCCCACACACTCCCACGTAAACAACATCCTTCATTAGTGTGGCACACTCATGGCGATTAATAAACGCATCCTGGGACATTGCCACTGAGCATGGACCATATTTCACATTGTAGTCTACACTCTCTCCCACACAATTCTGCAGGTTATGGGAAGATATAAAATGGCCTATAGCTGTTGTTGCAATGTCATTCAGGATGATTTTCAAGTCCCTAAAAAGCCCCCGCATTGCACCTGTTTTTCCCTCTCCCTGCCCCCAGAGCCTCCAGTGGCCACTGCCTCCACATCAATGTTGTAATCTCTTCTATTACTAGAATCACAATAAGTCTATAGTAGAATACCAGTAAGTCCACTCTAGTCCATAGTTCATTCTCCAATCCTGAGGATTCTGGGATGGTGATGCCACTCCACCTCTAATTGAGAGGGAATTTTGATCCCATACAGGCAATGGATGGGACTCTCTTGTTTGCAGTTGTAGGCTCTTGTTTCCTTGGGTATGGTGGTTGTCAATCCTCACCTCCTTGTTAGTTGTCCTTGGTGAGTCCAATAAACTGGAGAGTAGGTATCGCAACTCCGCTGAGGCTCAGGGCCCAGCCGGCACATGGACAGCCCAAAGAGTCCAGTCTCTTGGACGTACACCTACCAACTCCAGCACCAAGTATAGGTTTAAATAGAAGGGACAGATAAGTCATGTGTAGGGAAGCCATAACTTAGTCCAATTCTGTCACTCTAAGGAGCACAAACTCCAAAGTAGAGCCCATTGGCAAGGTACCAAACTCGGGAGCTATCTGCCCTGACTATAGGACCTGCATGTCTCCAGAGCCCTTGGGAGCCCCATTGGGGCCCCACTTTATAGTATCCACTTTGGCAGTCTATGAGATCTTGCTGAGATGTGTGTAAGCGTTACCTCTGGGATAACCTCCCAACTCACTTTGAAGTCTCTTAGCCATATAAACTCATTTGTCTTTACCTTTTCCCCCTTTTATTCGAGGTCTTTTTCCAGTTGCATTATTAGTTAGTGCTTGGTAGTAATCCCTCAGTGCCAGGGAAGCTAATCCCCAGGAGTCATGTCCCATGCTGGCAGGAAGGTAATGCATTTATATGCTGAGTTTGGCTTAGAGAGAGGCCACATTTGAGCAACAAGGAGGTTCTTAGGAGGCAACTCTTAGGCACCCCACAACACTAGGCTAAGTTTCAATTTCAAGAGCTAAGGCTCACAAGCGTAGTTGTCAATATCAAGGGCCCACCAATGGATCATCCTCCTTTGCCAGTCATTGCCTCTGCACTTGGGGGACTGTTGCTGCTCCATTAGAGAATGTGGCAGAGCTCTCCAGGATGGGAATTTAATATTCTCTTGGTTATTGTGTGAATCTCCACCCACTGTGACAATGCCCTGTGAACATTTGAACACATTTATATACCTTATAAGTTTTTTTTTTTTAATAAGTTTTTTACTATTAAAAGAATACTGAAAGCATAATGTCTCTCCTCATTCTGTTGTCTCTATAGACAATATTACTTTTTTCTTGAGCTTAAGACCAAAAGAGAGGTATTCATTAATGGATAGAAAATATAGAAGAATGTAATATATATGGGAAAGTATTCTTTAAACTGAAAGGTGATATGTAGATACTGGTTATTTAATTTTATTAACCATATGGTTATTAATTTTAACAGAACTGGTAATAAATGACCCATCAAAGTTAAGCCATCCTATGGATACTGATTTTGCTGAAATAAGAACTGATTTTAATTGAGTTGATAATATATAATTATATCCATAAAGTATGGGGTTTTATGATATGAAAAGGTAGATAATCACTTGTATTATGTTAATATAAGCATTTATATTTTAAATAGGATTCAATATTGCCTTCTTCTCTAAATCATAATGTCAGTTCAATATGTTAACCACAGTGTTGCACATTTCCAACACCCTTCAGTGTACTTCTTTGATAATGGGAGAACAAGAATTAGTTAAATGAGAAAATAATAAACCAATCTTAAAGACAAATGCTTCATTTTGAGTGAGGATTATTACATATTTCAGGTACCACTTTAAGTGCTATAATTACTTTGTTCACTCTGTTTAATTTTGCTTTTGGATAAAAAGGCTTTTTTAATGATTCATTTATTTATCCCCTGCTCCCCACCCCCCACCCCTCGTTGTTTTGTGCTCACTGCTCTCTGTGTGTTCTTCTGTGTGTGCTTGTCTTCTCTTTAGGCGGTACCAGGAGCCGATCTGGGACCTTCCAGAGTGGAGAGAGGCTTCTTAATCTCTTGCGCCACCTCAGCTCCCTCGTCTGCTGCGTCTCTTATTGTCTCTTTTCTGTGTCTCTTTTTGTTGCGTCATCCTGCTGCACCAGCTCTCCGCATGGGCCAGCACTCCTGCACTGGTCAGCTTTCTGTGCGGGCAAGCTTGCTTTTCACCAGGAGGCCCCAGGAATTGAACCCTGGACCTCCTACATGGTAGACAGGAGCCCAATCGCTTGAGCCACATCCATATCCCTAAAAAGACTTCTAAAATCTCATCTTTCTAAAATTTAAACTTATCTTAGAGTATATGCATCTAAATTAAAATTTTCTTGATTGACTTAAGATAGTAACTTTGAATATTTGTTATTATTCTGTTATATAAAACAGATATTCTTAGTGACTTTATTTCTCTGTTCTCTAATTCCCTACATGATTATGTATTTCTATTTGCCTCTTTTTCTTCTTTGCTGATACTTATTTCTTAATGTCTGCTTCTAGTGAGGTCACTGTGGTGGTTTGACACTGTATGTACCCTCAGAAAAACATGTTCTTAAAGTTAATCCATTCTTGTGGGGGTGAACCCAGTGTAAGTAGAACCTTTTGATGATGCTACTTCATTGAAGGTGTGACCCACCTCATTCACCATGGGTCTTAATCCTATTACTGTGGTCCTTTATAAATGGAATGAATACACAGAGAAAAAGCCACAGAATCAAGTGTCTGAAATCAAGGAAATACAGAAGAGACATGTGCCTTGACATGTTGCAGAGGAGCCAAGGATTGCCAGCAGCTGGTCTTTGGGAAGAAAGCATCGATTTTATGATGCCTTGATTTGGACATTTTCCCAGCCTCAAAACTATAACCTAATAAATTCCCATTGTTTAAGCCAACCTATTTCATGTATTTTCTTCATCAGCTTAGGAAACTAAAACAGATTTTTTTTACCAGGAATGGGTGCTGCTTTTGCAAATACCAAAAATATGGAAACACTTTGGATTTTGGTAATGGGTAGAGGCTGGATGAATTGTGAGGTGCTTGATAGAAAAAGTCTAGATTGCTCTGAAGAGACTATTGGTAGAAGTATGGATGCTGAAGGTACTTCCAGTGAGACCTTAGATGGAAATGATGAATGTATTATTGGAAACTGGAGGAAAGGCAATCCTAGTGTTAAAATGGCAGAGAATATGGCAAAATTGAGTTCTGATGTTGGATTTAAGGCAGAAGTTGAAAGTGATGAACTTGGATATTTAGCTGAGGAGATTTCCAAGCCAAATGTGGATAGTGCAGCCTGGTTTCTACTTGCAGCTTATGGTGAAATGACAGAGGCTAGGGATGAGGTGAGAACTGAACACCTGGGCATAAAGAAACCAGAAATTGATGACTTGACAAATTCTCAGCTTCCAGAAAGTGAGTCCCCAGAGAATAGGGTTCCATGTGAGGCTTTAACTGAACATGGAACCAGCCAGCAATTTCCGATTAGAAAATTCAGGATTAGAGATGCAGTTATTCTGGCAGGATCTATGAGAAGTCCTACTGTCTGATGGTTTGGACCCCTGTGTACTACATTTGAGATCTGTATAAATCACTGCCAACCTGGGATAAAAGAGACAAAGAAGTGACAAACTGAAGGAGAAGTCACTTTAAGGGCAGAAACATGGAAGCTGAGGTCTGGACTGAAGACATCTTCTTGGGCCAAGAGAGTGGGCCCACCCATGTGTGTGAGAAGGATGACCCTGCCCTGGTGCTTGGGGAGGGTGGGCCTTCCACCCCATTTTTCAGGAAAAGTGCTGTCACCACACTCTCCTGAGAGGCTGGAGTCTGTGTCATGGGGATGGTCAAGAGCCTGGCCACCATCCTGATACTTGCAGAGGGTTGAGCCTTCACCCCAGTGTTCTGGGAGAGTAAGACTGCTGCACAAGTGCTTGGAAGGGGTGGGGCCGCTGTTCCATCAGAACTGGAGAACAAAACATCATTCCATAGATGACTCTCAGACTTGAAATCTATTGGGGTATGCCTGGCAGAGTTTGGGAATTGTTTGGGACCCATGACCCCCGTTTTTCTTCCAGTTTCTCCCTATAGGAATGGAAATGTTCATCCTATGCCTGTCCCTCCTGTGTATATTGGAAGGAGATAACTTGTTCTGTAGGTTTGACAGCTCTACAGAGGGGAATTGCGCCTCAGGACAGAGCACATCCATAAATTATTTTGATAAGACTTTGTACTTAGCTTTGTTACTGAAATTACTTAAGGCTTTTTGGATATTGTAATGGAATGAATATATTTTGAATGTAGAAAAAACTTGTCTTTCTGGGGTCCAGAGGGTAGAGTGTGGTGGTTTGAAGGTGTATGTACCCCAGAAAAACATGTTCTTAAAGTTAATCCATTCCTGTGGGTGTGAACCCATTTTGAGAAAGACCCTTTGATGAGGCTCCTTCAGTTAAGGTATGACCCACCTCATTCACCATCAGTCTTAATCCTATTACTGGAGTTCCTTATAAAGGGAGTGAATACAGGGAGAAAGAGAGAGAGAGCGCCACAGAAGCAAGAAGCTGAAATCAATGAAACGTAGAAGAGAAGGGAGAGACCTGCAGACACCACCATGTACCTTGCCTTGTGGCAGAGGAGCCAAAGATAGGCAGCAGCCAGTCTTTGGGAAGAAAACATTACCTTGATGATTCCTTGATTTGGACATTTTTCCAGCCTCAAAAGTGTAAGTTAATAAATTACTGTTGTTTAAGCCCAGCCATTTCATGGTATTTTCAGTAGATGTGTTGGTTTGAATCTTTTATGGACCCCAGAAAATTGTGATCTTAAATTGGTCCATTCCTGTGAGTGTGGGCCTTTTGATTGGATTGGATTCAGTTGGCCTTTGATTGGATTGCTTCAGTGAAGCATGACCCAGGATAGGTCTTTGGGCCTCTTGCTGGAGTCCTTTAAAAATATAAAACTGAAAGTAGAAACACACAAAGAAAAGCAACAGAGCCAGAGAAAATCCAAGAGGCTGGGATCAGTGGAGCACAGAGGCACAGAAAGAGGCCCCTGAGAGGCTGAAAAGAGTCAAAGAGAGAGGAGAGATCAGTCACAGCTGAGCTCCAGAGACCAGCAGAGCTGCCATTATACTCTGACACATACCGATTACCCACAGCTGAGCTCATCAAGCCACCATTGTGCCTTGCCACGTGGCAGGAGTCCAAGATGGCCAGCAGCTGACATTTGGTGAGACAGTATCTCTGATGATGTTTTGGTTTGGACATTTTCACAACCTCAGAACTAATTAATTCCCTTGAAAATCCAACCCATTTCTGGTAGTTTGCATTGGCAGCCATTAGCAAACTAAGACAGTAGCCTAGGAAACTAAAACAATCATCTCTACTAAGTTTTCTGATCTAATCTAAGCAAATTGGAAGGTTTCTAGGTGAAAGTAAATAGCACATTTATTAAGTCAGAAAACTTGGAATACTCAGCCCTCAGATATCCAAATGGCTGGCTCTGTCATTTTTCCTCTTTATTCTATGACATCTTTCAGGGAGGACTTTCCTGACCACACTACCTAAAATTTCAACTACCATCCCTTAATATTTGATATCCTCCTTTCCTAGCTTTTTGTCTTTCTTCTTAGTACTTATCACTAACATGCTTTATATTTTATTCTCCTCTTGCTCTTTTACTGCCTGTCACCCCTCTCCTGTTCCACCCCCCATCCTTTTTCTCCATGGCTCCATGTGAGCTTGGATCTTTTGTCTGTTTCTTCACAACTGTATCCTTAGGGCTGAGACCAGTACCAGGCATATAGTAGATGCCTCGTAAATATTTGCTGAAATAGTTACTGAGTGAAGAGGGAATGGTGGAATGAAAAGAGAGGGACTGATGAAAGAGACATTGAGGAGAAGATATGGCAAATGATTGTGTGAAGAGTAGAAAGGATAGGGAGGAGTACAAAATGACAGTGAGCTGTTAGCTCTGAGTTTCAGTGTGAAAATTAGATGATTCTCTTATTTATTTAATAGACATCTGTTGTGCTTCCACAATATATCAGGTACGCTGTCCTTGGTGCTAGGTATACAGAGTGTAACAAAATTGGACATGGTCTCAGGCCATTTTAGTGGGAGAGACAAGCATTTATCAAATAATCATCCAAATGAATGTTCCCACTACTATGAAAGATATGATGTGGTTCTGTGAGATCTCTTAACAGGGCCATTTAAACTGGTTTAAGGAATTCAGGTGAGGTTTGTCTGAGAAGGAAGTGACCACAGAACCAGAGAACTAAATAGGTTAAGAGGGAGAGGGAAGAACATTTTAGTGAGAAAGAGAGCATGTGCGAAAGTTGGGCTATGCAAACTGGATAAAGGCATGGTGAGAATGATGGAATATGAGCAAGCCACTGAGTGGAGCTTGAAAGATAAAGGAGAAGTTGAAAGGTTACATTGGAGAGGTAGGTGGCGGTCAGAGGTGATTAGGTTTGCCTTTTTATAAAAGATAATTCTGTCTACACTATTGAGAATGGATTGGTATGGAACAATCATTATGCTTTTGTCCAGTCACTGGCTTAGGTACTGGAGATACAAAAAATAAACAGCCTATAGTGGAAGACCTCTCTGGAATAAAACATTCTATAAGAGAGATATGTATAGGTTGCTTTGACGTAATAGTGAGGGAAGCAAGTAATTCTGCCTGGGGTTGTACAGATGAGATGAAAGCTAATATGCATCTTCAGAAGTAATGCATTTTTAAGTGGGTTAGGAGAGGAAAGAAATGCTAGGTAGAGAGAATAGTTTGTGCAAAGGCAAAAAGGAATGAGAAAGCATCATTTGTTCAGGGAGGCAAAAGTTCAGAACATTAGGGAATATATGAGGTATGCTAAAGCTTTGAGACTATCCTCTTGGAGATGGGAAGTGTTGATGCTTTCCTAGCTCTTGTCCTCAAATTTGACATGAAATCCCAGGAGTTCAGGCTGATTTGATGTTAGAGATGGGAAGATGGACTTTTGGGTTTGAGGTGGTGATAGTCTTCATTTGAAATAATGAAGTAACAGAAGTGAGGGACTAAAAATAGGGATGAGAAATGGAGATTGTGTATTCCACACAGGTTATATTTAAACCCTTGTGAATGGATATAATTGTCAAGAGAGATGGAAGAAAACCTTGGTTAACACTTACGTTGAATATCAAAGCTGTAAAAAAATTTTGACTGACAGAAAAGGGATAAGAGAGACTTGTAAATTGCAACGTAAATGGCTGCCTAGTCTAATCTACTTCATTACTTTGAGCCTATTTGACCAGAACTTGAAGAAAAAGCTTGTATTCTAGCCTTGTGAATAACTCAAGTAAGAAGTAAATCATGACTTATAGTACCTTCAATATCTGGACCATTTTCTTACTTAGTATTTAAACTTAACGCTTACTTGTGTGGTATTATGTTTCCTCTAGAAACTTAAATCTTTTAAGGTGACTTTCATTTATTTGAATGAAGCTTGTTGTTGCTATTGTTTTATATGGAATAACCATTACTACATAGATTCAGCCACTAAAACTTAATACTATTATCACGTTGGATCTTGACAGATTTATATACATAAAAGCATGATAAAGCAATTGCCAAAGAGACAGTTTTCCACCCTGGAAAACATGAGGTTACCCATTTCTAGTCCACCATTTGAATTTTGCTGTATTCCTTAACGTGTGTTTTCAGCTTCATTTGGGGCTCGTCTGTTTGTGTTCAGAGTAAATTAAATGACAGGGAATACTCAGTTGAGTTGTGAATGTGATTTCCTTACTATATTTTTCCTGACTTACTTGGTGAATTATATTGTTCATACCTAATGGGGAAGTGGTAAAGATCTTCTTGCATGTAAGTTTCTATTGAGTGCTCTTTAGGTATTTCCTTCTAATCAAGGCAGAAACTTTGTTTCTATATTTCTATATTGATGGTTTTATATAGGGTTGATTAAAACAAATTTAAGTGTAGATAAACAAATTAACTAGGAATAATATAATCTCTAGATAAATGGATGTTGTTATCAGAAAAGTGTACCACAACACATTCTATAAAAACATTTAAAATAATAGCTCTAATTTAATTTACATAATGCAAAAAACTTGACAGTAGAGTTTGTATGAGGTTTAAGAGAGGCTTTCATGTCATACAGTTTTTGTAAATGTTTTTATTTGCTGAAAATTAACATAATAGATATATTGCTATATATGTTTATTTTCAAGATTCTTTAAAATAAGATATGTTGTATTTCATATAGTTTTTCCAATGGTATGCTAGTGTTAGAACCTTACTTTTTTTTTTTACAGTGGATATTTTATGGATTTTTGGTTGTAATTTTATTTATGTTTGCCTAAAAGTTCAGAAGTAAATGGAAACTATGTATTTATTGTTTTCCTTTTATTGAATTCATGGCTTTGTGACTTTCTGTAAAAATGTTAGTAGGGAAACTAAATTCCCCAAAATGAGTTTTCTTGTCATTCAGATTTCATAGGTAACACTTTATTATTTAATTAGTCTTTGATTAGGGGATGTGTTGACCATTGTGGCAGTTTGAGATTATTTTATGAATGCCAAAAAGACAAAGATTGTTTGTAAACTAATCTGTTCCTCTGGGTGTGATACCCTTTGATTGCATTAAATTCAGCTGAGGGGCCTTTGATTAGATTACTTGATAAGATCACTTTAGGGCTTTTGATTGGGCTACATCAGTAAGGCTTAACTCAGGTTGGGTATCTGCCCCACTGCTGGGTCTGATACAAACACAGAGAAAGACTGACCAAGACAGACACAGGATGAAAGAGTTCTGTCGCTTTTGATCCTGCCATGTGACACAAAGGAGAAGGCTCAAACAGCTGAGGCCCCAGGAAGAGATGAGCCATTTGACTCAACAGCCTAGACTGATATGGGAAACCCTAAGAGACAAGCCCTATGCCAGCTTGCAGCTGAAATTGGGAAGAAAGCGGAGCAGCTGAGCCACAAAGAGGAAGCCCAGAGGGGAAGGAGAGAGCAGGCAGAGATCGCCCACCATCTTGCTTCAACTCATAGCAGCTGACTTTGGTGAGAAAGTACCTCTTAGGATGCCTTGAGTTGGGCTTTTCATGGACTTGGAACTGTAAGCTTTTACCCCAAATAAATCCCCGTTATAAAGCCAACAGATTTTTGGTACTTTGCATAGGCAGCCCTTTGGCAGACTAATAGAACCATCAACTGCCTTTATTGGTCTGTAGTTTAAAGATGTTTTAGGGAAGTACAAAAACATAAAATTGACAATACTACATCAATTAGCCTTTGATGATTTTTCTTTTTGTTATGTTAATTTATTCTCATGCCTCAGAAGTGAGAGATATTTTCAATGCTCTTCATTTACACAGCAGGTCAGTAGACTTTAGGTACACATGTCTATGAATAGAAGAAATGTGGTTATCTTGCACATTTGAAATTATTTAGATTTCCCCCAATTTTTATTATGTTATTTTTTCTTTCTTTTGTTTGGTTTTTCTCATTATGTTTTATATATTGATTTTATTAGATTGTTGAGGAAACGCATGCATATACTTTGATATTTTCTTTCAATGTTTTTCTTTCCAACATAATGACTAGGGGAAAAATTCTTCTATGAAGTCACATCAAAATATTTTTAGGTCTTTTGTATGCTATAAAGGAACTTAAAAAAACCCAACAATCCAATATGTTTGAATTGAATGTTTTTTATGTATCTGGCAATGTGTTGGTGTATCTAGGGAGTATCAAAATAGTAATAGTAGGTGAGTAAACATGCAATGGATAATCAAAACCCAGAAGACTAAATTGTTTTTGTCTTTTAATTACAGACTTATTTTATAGTTGTAGAATGCCAGCATTAAGAAGACAGTGAATTTAATTTGGTCATCTTGGTTTAGAATTGATGGAGAAAGATCCAGCATGTGAAGTAGCTTGGGAATTCATAGGGAAAAAAGGAATAGGCTTTCTCTCACCATGGAGCATACTACATCGGTGTGTGTGGGGATGGATTTAAAGTTCTCAAGGGGTTTATAATTCAATAGCTGTGAATAATATATCCATCTCTGATTATAATAGTAATTAATACTAGTTGAAAAGATAAGTGGCAGGAATTGAAAAGTCAGCAGTTGTGGTGATGGATTGGAAAAAGAAGGAGGAAAAGCCTAAGTTCCTTCACTTCTTTTCTGTGTGAGTGACCAGATGGAGTGTGGTGCTGCTAAATGATATGGAGAATAATACAGGAAGATCAGATTTGGGGGAAGATCATGAATAGAATTTTGGACTTCTATATCTTAGGTGCCTAAAGGACATCTAGGTTTTCTTGTCTAGGAGGCAGTTGAATGGAATAGTCTGAAGCATAGAGGAGAAGACCAGGTTAGAGATGAAAATTTAAAGGAGTCATCAGCAAGGCAGTGTTGAAGGCAAAAATGGATGCAGACAATAAAAAATTGTATATTAAAAAAAAAAAGTGTACCAGGGATGAGAACCTGGAGAAAACTAACAGATGAGTTTATTGGAGTAAGCTGACCTAAGGAAAGAGAGAGAAAGAATGGTTAAAGAGGTTTGCAGAGAGCCAGGAGACTGGTGGCATGGAAGCCAAGGGAATAGAGTTTTAAGACATAAGCCATCAACAATGGCAAATGCACCAGAATTTCAGAAATGTGCAAAATATTATGGGAAGTATTATTTGGAGTTTATAATTATGTGCTTACCTTAGGGAAAACAATTTCAATGGAGTTATGGGAGTGAATATCAGGTTTCTGTGTGGAAGGCATAGGAAGAGAAAGCAAGTATAAATTACTTGAAAAAAATTAGAAGAGAAAAGGAGAAAATATGAATGGTAGCATGTCAAGGGAGGGTTTTATGTATGTGCGTAGTTAGTTAGGTAAGTAGGTATTTACTTTTATGAAGGCCAGAGAGAAAGTTTGAAAATACAGAAGAGAGAATTTCAGAGAAAGTTTGGGGAGTCTTGGGTCAAGGGCACAGGTACAAGGGCTTGAACAGAGGAGAGTCTTTTCATCCTTTAGGACATGACATGTGGGTGATGTAATTGAAGATAGTTTTGTAGGTAATGGAGAAAAACTGAAAGTAGTCTAGTCTGAAGGCCTCCATTTTTATGATGAGATCAAAGACAAGGTTAACTGTAAATCTGATGTGTTGTTTAAGGAGATTATTGAAGTAGGGGTTTAAGAAGATTGTTGAGAAGATTGATTTCATTTAGAAATCATGTGATTCATTCGAGTAGTAATTTAGCTGTTCAAATAGAGGAACAATTTGTATATTTATTCTGAGATTATGGTTTTGACCTGGGTATGGAACAATTTAAGCATTAATCCAAAATTTTGGTTGTGCTGGTAAGGCAGGAGTATAGGAGTTCAAACTAAAGAAAAGTGATAATGAAGAAGTAGTTCTGGTGACCACCATTGGGGTGTGAGGCAGGGAACTACCTGACTGATTTCAGTAGAAACTTGGTATAAAGTTGCAATGGGCAATGTAGTAAAGGTTTCTTACCACCCCAGCCTTCTGTCCTTGTTACACCCTTCGCCCAAGCTACTACCAGCCCAGATGTAGTTTATAGCCTCATACAGTGAGAATTTCTGACTAGAATTGGTGGAGTATAATTTCAGCGTAATTTCTCTTTTGTTTAACTAAATTAGCATTTTCCTTCCTTTCTACTATATACTTACTAATACATGCTACTTATACTCTGTGTACTTCCTTTCTCCTATACACAAGTGGAAATGCCTGATCTTTCCCATTTAAATGTTTATTTCTTTATTTTTTCTTGTCATAGGTAATTGTATTGGATAAAAATGTTATTGAATTTCTATGTCTACTTGAAAATACTCAAATGCACTGAAATGTGGTGGAATCAGTGAAGATGATTACTGCAGTTTCATCTTTAGTTCAAACTGATAAACTTTTAAGAGAGTCACCTTTGGCCAACTTTAACAGTTTTGTTATTTTGGAAGAATCTCATTTGTAGCAGTTTATTTCTGGCAATCCTAGTCAATCAGAAGTATTGCTTTTAAAAGATTAATGTTATAAAGTCTACGAAAGTTGGTCTTTATTAGATAGTATATTTATTTTAAATTAGGAGACTTTTGTAATACGGTACAGTATTTTTCATCTTAAATAAAAATTTGGGATGATGAAAGGAATTAAGCGAGATGTGAGATTTTTAGCTTCATTTGAGAAATAAACCCCATCCCTGATAGTGAAGATTAGAAGTTGTTGCTAATTGTAATTTCCAAGTCTTACAAAGTAAAAAATTGTAATTGGTGATATTTATTAAAATAGGTCATGTTATAAAAAACAAATATCCTAATTGGGGAAATTGTTTAAGAGTAATCTGATTGAAGGAAGAGACAAAAGGTAAATCTGAGAATACAGTAATTTTGTAAATTTTTATTTCTTGGAATATTTAGAAAAAATTGACTTTAAAAATGTCCCTTGGAGAAGGTTTGAATCACAGAAGGGTTACAACGGAGGCAGGAGAGGATCAATGGGGGGGTGGAGAGGTGTTTGGGATGGGGGTTTCATGGGAGGAAGTTCACCTGAATATACATAAAAGATATATAAAATTGTTCAAATGATCAAGGGGTGGGGCATGGACATAGTAGTGGAGAATCACTCAATAAATGAGAGAATACTGAATTCCCAGCCTAGAGAGGTCTGCCACATTCTCCAAGGGAGCAGCAACATTCCCCTGAGTGCAGGGGCAGTGTCTGGCAAAGGAGGATGGTCCACTAATGGGTTCTTGTTATTGATGACTAGCCTTATGAGTCTTTGCTCTTGTAATTGAAACTTAGCCTAATGTTATGGGGTGCCTAAGGGTTGCCACCTGACAGCCTCCTTGTTGCTCAAATGTGTCCTCTCTCTAAGCCAAACTCAGCATATGAATGTATTACCTTTCCCCCAGCATGGGACATGACTCCTGGGAATGAGCCTCCCTGGCAATGCGGGATTAATACCAAGTGCCAACTGGCAATACGACTGGAAAAAGACCTTGAATAAAAGGGGGAAAAGGTAAAGACAAATGACTTCATATGACTAAGAGACTTCAAAGAGAGTCAGGAGGTCATCCCAGAGGTAACGCTTATGCACAACTCAGTAGGATCTCATAGAACACCAAAGTGGATATCACCCCACACAGAGGGAACCCTGAGGGCTCTGGAGATACCCAGGTCCTGTATAAGGGGGGATAGCTCCAGAGATTGACCCCTTATCAGTGGACTCTACTTTGGAATCTGTGCTCCTGAGAGTGACAGAGTTGGACTCAAATAAATCCTCCCTGCACATGGTCCATCAGTCCCTTCTATTCAAACGTATATGTGGTGCTGGACTTTGTAGGTGTACTTCCAGAGACTGGAGCCTTTGGCCTACCCATTTGCCAGCTGTGCCTGGAATCTCGGTGGAGCTACAACTCCTACTCTACAGCTCAATGGACTCACCCAAGTCACCTGGCGAGTAATGATGATGGACAATGGCCATCCCAGGGAATGGAGAGAGTGCAGCTGCAGGCAGGATAATCCCATCCATCTTATCCATGGGATATGAGCCCCCTCTCACTTGGAGGTAGAGTGGACATCACCATCCCAGACTCCTCAGGATTGGGGGAAGAGCTGTGGACTAGAGTGGACTTACTGGTATTCTGTTGTAGACATATTGTAATTCAAGCAATGGAAGAAATTACAACATTGAGGTGGAGCCAGTGGCCACTGGATGCTTTCGGGGCAGGGAGAGGGAAAAGCAGTTGTAATGCAGGGGCTATTTTGGGACTTGGGAATTATCCTGAGTGACATTACAATGACAGATATAAGCCATTTTACATCAGCATATACCATGCAGAACTGTGTGTGAGAGAGTGTGGTCTACAATGCGAACTATGGTCCATGCTTAGTGGCAAAGCCCCAGGATGTGTATATCCATTGCAGGTGATGTGCCACACTAATGAAAGATGTTTATGCAGGAGGTTGTGGGAGGTGTGGGAGGTGTGGAACATGGGAATCCCTGTAATTTTTGTGTAACATTTATGTAATCTAAGCATCTTTTAAAATATATATTTAAAAAAATGCCTCTTGGAGTAGGTGGGCTAGAAATGGTGGTTGAATGGTGGGAGGTGGTGGTAGAATGATTTAAAAGGAATACTTTTGACTATATTGGCAGGAAATGTGGCACTTTGGGGATGGGATATGTGACTCAGATTAAGCATAAGACTTCAAGATAATTTGAGGCTTCCTATAATTTCTTTATTCTAGTCTGAGAGTTTAATCTATTCAAGAAGATTAAATTTAAAAAAAAAAAAAAAAGAAAGAAAAA
>JAQZBX010021134.1:0-32513 GCA_029593785.1 Cabassous unicinctus
GCGAACCCGGGGCCTCTCATATGGTAAACGGGTGCGCTATCCATTGCGCCACACCCGCTTCCTGCCGTGAGGTTGCTGCATCAGCCCACCGCACCGCTCAGGCCGGTGTGCCCTCACAAAGAGGCCTCGGGACGCGAACCCGGGCCTCCCATATGGTAAACGGGGGCTCTATCCACTGAGCCACACCCGCTTCCCTAAGTCCTTATTTTATGAACAATTTCTCTCACCCATGACACTTGTGAATTGTTGACTCCCACTTTTTCAACAAATGTACCTTAGCAGTGGCTTTTCTCTGCTGTGTGGGAAGTGGCTTTGACAAGACATAGGAGAAATATTGAGTTTGGGAACTGTTTATTCCGAGTTCCAGTGTTTTGTTTCTGTATCTGTGGATTCTGCTTTCTTTGTAAGATTGAGTTTGATTTTATTTCCAATTCTTTCTAAAAAATTACAATATGACATAAGAACGCTTATATATCTATTGATACCTTCATCACAATCCCACTGCACTGGAGAATCATGCCAAGATATCCAGAAAATCAGGAAAGGCTTTCTTGAATCAAAACCTAGAGCTTCCTAACCATTCCTTAAACAACCATGAAGTCATGAAAAATGAATTCACCTGAATTATCACTTTAAACTTGTGATTATTAAAAAAAGGAGGAATCCCTGAGAATTGGGTTTCCTCTGATTATTTTTCTCCATGTTAGAGAAGTTTTACATTATTGCATCAACAATTAGGAAGAAAATCATTTCCAAATATTTATTTGAATAAGCCATGCCACTCAATCTCATATCACTGAAGCCTCTTAATTTTAAAGAATTTCCTATTTAAAAGGGTAAAAATTTTCATTTTCAATTAGCATTGACAGGGTGTGGAAAAGTTATACCTCTCTAAGTAAAGATTTATTAGTAGATGATATTAGACATTCAACCATTTTTTAAACTTGTAACTTAACAAGCACTTTAAGTTTTTTTTATTTTTAAGTACACCAAATTTGGATAAGACAATCATCCTAATCTGAATTGTATGTAGTATTCACCTTCAAACTGCCCCATTCTTGTTTTTGTAAATACATATTTTTTAACAGGACCAGCAAACTATTAAAACATTTATGTACTCAATCATCTTACTCATAAAAGTTTCTTCAAGCATCACATGACACCGTGGTGGACTATTTCTTACATCTTGTCAAAGTATCATGACCTTATTCCCCCTAGCAACAGACCATAAAATATGTTCAAAACTATTTTCCAAGCTCTGCCTTCAAGATGTCTGTAAAGTTATGTGTATTTGGTGTGACTGTTTTACAGACTCTTGTGTTTTAATATTTCCACACAGTCCTGAGTTGGTTAGTGGTTTTTTCCTTTTAATTCAAATTTTGAGAATAAGGGCGCAATTTCTTTTCCACAGGATTCCATTGTTCTCTTTCTTTTCTATTTTCAGCAGTGCCTTCTCTCCTGTTGCTACCTTTTCCAAAGATACCATACTCCATGCTCCAAGTTCCAAATAATTACTCTGCAGCACTAAAATTGATGTATCTGGTGTCTGGTGACTTTTGATAATGTTGGCCCTCCATTGAGATGACAATAGTTTCTCATTCTATTCTCAATTCTTCCTCTGCCCATGGATTCCATTGCTCTGTGTATCTCTCATTGGAAAGATAATGGTTTTCCTAGCGATCTTGTTATGTGTAGGAATTTGTGACAATGAGATATAGCCAATTCCCAAAGAGTAATTTTTTTTTACTCAGAAAGAATAAATGACTTAATGGAAATTGTATGGTAAAAAAAAAATATTTCATGCCTAGAAGTTTTTATGCCTGAATGTTACTCCTGGCATAAAATAATAAGAATTTTGTTTATATTAATTTCCATTATATCAGACTAATTATTTTCCTTTATAAGTGTCTGTGCCATACTATATCTTTCATATCATTGATTATATTAAATCTAACAAAATTTCACTCCGTTTAAAAAATTACATTTTCTGTGAAACATATCCAGTTCAGTGTATAATTTCAAATTGAAGACATTTGCACCACATTTTTGAAGGCCATTATTTTCTCCTTTTCACCACATGATGTGGTGTATGATCATTATTCAGTTGAATGGATAGATATCCAAAGTTTTTTATTCAAGGACTCCCAGAAAAATATCTCTATATGCCAGTGTTGACAACGGGCTTGATAGGTGAATAATTTCTTCTTTATTCACCTGGATTTTCTTTCATTATTATAATTATTATAGAAGTATTAAAAGGGTTTAATAATGCTTGAAATGGAAAATGCATGCCTCTGTGAATATACCTATCAACAGGGAATGTAGACATTGGATAAATAGGATATTGGTTTAATATATTTTTTTGAAACAGGCTTGTTTTAAAAAAGACTGTTGATATCAGAAAATGCACATGAAATTGTGGCATCATTCATACTTATTAGGCATGATTGAAAGAAGGTCTGGCCAAGTTTAAAAAAAAACCTCACAATTCAAGTTCTTCCTTGAGATATGAACATAGGTCTCTGTAAGGAGTAATGCCATTTTCTATAGTAAGTTCATGTGATTTCCTCTCCACTACATGTTTGTTTATGTTCTTTTATGAAGGATATACATCGCTAAAAAATTGAGGAAGGGTAAGAGGGTGTTGTGAGTCAAACAGGACATTTTGGAATTATGTATTTCTCTGATGTGGTCCTTTTTTGTTTTTCTTCATTGTTGGATTTTATAATCATGTGTGCATTGAATGGAGGGCTGTACATTCTGCTTGATGGACTAAGTCCTTATTTTTATGAAACATTCCTCTCCCCCATGATATCTTGTGAATAGTTGACTCCCTCTTTGTCAACTAATTGTCCTTACCAATCCCTTTTCTCTCCTGTGTGGGAAGAGTCTTTCAAAAGCCATAGGAGAAATTTTATTTTGGGAGCTGTTTGAGTTCCAGTGATTTTTTTGTGTATCTGCAGATTCTGCTTTCTTTGTAAGAATTAATTTGATTTTATCTCAATTCTTTCTAAAAAATTACACTATGTCATAAAAAGATATATATATATATATATATATGGATACATGCATCACAATCCCAGTGCACTGGAAATTGATAAAAATTATCTAGAAATCAGGAATGATTTTCTTGAAACAATACCTGAAACCTCCTAACCATTCAGTAAATGATCATGAAGTCAAGTAAAATGATTTCCTCTAAATTATCAATTTAAATTTGTGATTATTAGAAAATGGGGAAATCACTGAGAAAATTTTGAATTCCTCCGATTACTTTTCTCCAAGTTAGAGTATTTTAACATTATTTCATCCACAATAAAGAAGAAAATTGATTCCAAAATTTTATTTCAAAAAGGCATTCCACAAATACTCATATCACTGAAGCCTCTTAATTTTAAAGAAATTACTATTAAACATGCTAAAATATTCCATTTCCAATGAGCTTTGACACGGTGTGTGGAAAAATTCTTTCTCTGTAAGTAAAGGTTTATTAGTTGATGATAATTGATAATTGATTTAACCATTCCTTTAAAATTGTCTTTTACCAAGTACTTTAAATTTTTTCTTTTTTAAATACACCAAATTTGTATATGAGAGACTGTCATCTTAATCTGAGTTATATATAGCTTTCACCTCCAAAAAGCCCCTTTCTTGTTTCTGTATGTACACCTTTTTTTAAAACAAAATCCATAAACTAACAAAACATTTATGCACTTGATCATCATACTCATAAAATTTTGTTCGAGCATCACATGACACCATGGTGGAATATTACTTACATCATGATAAAATATCATGACATTCTTCCCCCCTAGCCACAGACTGTACCATATGCTCAAACTATTTTCCAAGCCCTGCCTTCAAAATGTCTGGAAAGTTGTGTGGATGTGGTGTGTATATTTTAAATACTCTTGTGTTTTAATTTTTCCACATAGTCTTGAGTTGCCTTGTGTTATTTTTTTGCTTTTAATTCTAATTTTGAGAATGAGCATGCAATTTCTTTTCCCCAGGATTCCGTTGTTCTCTTTCTTTACTGTTTTTAGCAGTGCCTACTCTCCTACTGCTGCCTTTTCCATAGATCCCATCCTCCATGTCCTCGACTTCCAAATAATTACTCTGCAGCACTAAAATTGATGTATCTAGTGTCTGGTGAATTTTTATGATGTTGGCCCTCCACTGAGGTGACAATAGTTTCTCATTCTATTCTCATTTCTTCCTCTGCCCTTGGTTTCCATTGCTCTGAGTCTCTCACATTGGAAGTATCATGGTTTTCCTTGTAATGTTGTTATGTGTGGGAATTTGTGCCAATGGTATATGGGCAATTCTGAAAGAGGAAATTTTTTTCAGAAAGAATGAATATCTTAATGGAAATTTCTTGATAGAAAAAATTATTTCACGCCTAGAAGTTATTATGCCCAATATTTCTCTTGGAATAAAATCATTAAAATTTTGTTTATATTAATTTCCATTACATCAGAGTTTAGCAGCTGTTTGTTCTGCATTCCAGCATTTTGTTTGCATATCTCTGTATTCTGCATTCTTTATAAGAATGAGATTTATTTTATTTCCAATTCTTTCTAAAATATTGCCATATGGAATAAGAACACTTATAAATACATTGATACCAACATCACTATCCCCCAGTCCTGGAGAAGGACAGAAAGATATCCAGAAATCATTAAAGGCTTTCTTGAAACAAAACCTGGATCCTCCTAAGCATGCAGTAAACAAACATGAAGTCATGTAAAATGACTTCCTCTGGGTTATCAATTTAAATTTGTGATTACAAAAAATGGAAGAATCACTGAGAAGCATTAAGTTTCCTCCTATTAATTTTCTACAATTTTTGTAGTTTAATATTATTTCTTTAACTATTAGGAAGAAAATCGGTCCCAAAAATATTTGTGTAAAAGGCATTACACACAAAATCACATCACTGAAGCATCTTTATTTTAAAGAATTTACTATTTAAAAGGGCTATAAAGTTTAATTTTCAATTAGCATTGACAGGATGTTTAAAAATTGTTTCTCTGTGTTTAAAGATTTATTAGTAGAGGTTAATAGATATTTCTCCATTCTTTTAAAATTGTATTTTACCAAGCACAGTAAAATTAATTTTGTTTTTTAAATACAACAAATTTTAATATGAGAGAGTATCATCCTAATCTAAGTTATGTCTCGTTTTCACCTCCAAACTGCCACATTCTTGTTGCTGTATAAATATATTTTTTAACAGAAACTGTAAACTAACATAACATTTATGCCCTCAATCTGTGTACTCATAGCACTTTCCTACAGCATCACAGGACACCGTGGTGGAATATTTCTTACATAATGATAAATTTTCATGGTATCATTTCCCCCTAGTCACAGACGATATCATATGTTAAAAACAAATTTTCAAGCCCTGCCTTCAACATGTCTGGAAAGTTGCATGTATTTGGTGTGTGTGTTTTAAAGACTCTTGGTTTTAAAATTTTCCACATGCTCCTGAGTTGTTTACTGACTTTTTTTTCCTTTTCATTATAATTTTGAGAATTAGTGTGAAATTTCTTTTCTGCAGGATTCCTTTCTTCTCTTTCTTTTCTGTTTTTAGCAATGCCTGTTCTCCTGCAGCATTCTTTTCCAAAGATCCCATCCTCCAAAGCCCCAAGGTCTAAATAATTAGTCTGCAGCACTTAAATTTGATGTTATCTGCTGTCTTGTGATGTTTGACAATGTTTGCCGTCCATTGAGATGACAATAGTTTCTCATTGCATTCTACTTTCCTGTTCTGCTCTTGGAATCCATTGCTCTGCATGTCTCTGGTTGGAAACACAATGAAATCCTAGTGATCTTGTTTTATGTGGGAATTTGTGCTAATGGGATATTGGCAATTCCCAAAGAGGAATATTTTTCTAAGAAAGAATGAATTCCTTAATGGAAATTTCTTGATAAAAAATTATTTCATACCTAAAAGTTATTATGCCCAATACCTCTCCTGGAATAAAATAATTAGAATTTTGTTTATGTTAATTTCCATTATATCAGACTAATTATTTTCCTTTATAAGTGTTTGTCCCATAGGATCTCTTTCATAGCATTGATTATCTTAAATTTAACCAAATTTTATTCCCTTTAAAAATTTACATTTTCTATCAGTCATATCCATTTTAATGCATAATTTTATATTAAACACATTTGCCTCACATTTTAGAAGACCCTTAATTGCTCCTTTTCTCTGCATGTTGTAGTATGTGATCATATATCAATAGAATGGGTAATTAATCAAAATATTTTTTTCAAGGACCCCCAGAAAAACATCTCTACATCACAGTGTCAACAAAGGTTATGAGAGGTGAATAATTTTTTCTTTGTTCATCTGGATTTTCTTTGTTTATTATAATTATTTTAGAAATATTGAAATGGTTTAATAATGATTGAGTAGAGCAATGCACACCTCTGTGAACATACCAATCACCAGGGAATGTATATAATGGATCATAAGGATATTGGTTTAAGGTTTATCTTTGAAATACATTTGTTTTAAAGAATACTGTTCATGTCAGAAAAAGCACAATAAAGTGAGGCATCATTCATGCTTATTTGTCATGTATGAAAGACGGTCTGGCCAAGTTTTAAAAAATGATTGTCAATTCAATTTCCCCCTTTAGATGTGTCTGTCAGTGCGCTGTAAGTAGCTATGCACCTTTATTTTGTAAAGTCATGTGCTTTGCTCTTCATTACAATTTTTTTATGTTCATGTATGAATCATAATCATCCCTTAAAATTTGATGAAAGGAAACAGGGTGGTTTCAGTCATACAGGAAATTTTGTATTTACCTGTTTCACTAAAGTGGTCCTTTATTGTTTTCCTTCATTGTTGAATTCTATAACCACGTGTCCATAGAATGGATGGCAGTACATTCTCTTTGATGGACTAGGTCCTTAATTTAAGGAAACATTCCTCTCCCCCATGATATCTTGTGAATACTTCACTCCCACTTTGTCAACCAATGGACTTTACCAGTGATTTTCTCTCCAAGGTGAGAAGAAACTTTCACAAGCCATTGGAAAAAATATGATTTTGTGAGCTGTTTATTTTGTGTTCCAGCATTTTGTTTGTGTATCTGTGAATTCTTTGTTCTTTGTAAGAATGAGTTTGATTTTATTTCCAATTCTTTCTAAAAAATTACATTATGGAAGAAGAACACTTATATATATATGGATACCTACATCCCAATCCCACTGCCCTGGAGAATGACAAAAATATATTCTGAAAATTACGAAGGCTTTATTGAAACAAAACCTGGAGACTCTAAACATTCAGTCAACATTAATGAATTCATGTAAAATGATTTCCTCTGAATTATCTATTTCAATTTGTGATTTTTAAAAAATGGAGGAATCACTGAGAAGAATTTGGATTCCTCCTATTATTTTTATCCGACTTAGAGAAGTTTAACTTTATGTCATTAACACTCAGGAAGAAAATCAGTTCCAAATATTTATTTATAAAAGGCATTCTCCACAAACTCAGATCGCTGAAGCCAGTTAATTTTAAAGAATGTACTATTTAAAAGGGCTAAAAAGTTTCATTTCCAATTAGCATTGACACAGTGTTTGGAAAAATTCTTTCTCTCTAAGTACATGTTTATTGGTAGTTGATAATACATATTTAACCATTCCTTTAAAATTGTTTTTTACCGAATCTTTTAAATTTTTTTTCTTTTATAAATGCTCCAAATATGTATATGAGCAACTATTATCCTAATCTGAGTTATTTGCAGTTTTCACCTGAAAATTGTCCCATTCTTGTTCCTGTGAATACATATTTAAACTGATTCTGTAAACTAAGAAAGCAGTTAGGCACTCGATCATCATACTCATAAAATTTTCTTCAAGCATCACATGACACTGTGGTCGAATATTCCTTACATCATGATAAAATATCATGACGTTATTCCCCCTTAGCCACATACCATACTATATGTTCAAAACTGTTTTCCAAGCTCTGCCTTCAACATGTCTTGAAAGTTTTGTGTATGTGGTGTGTCTCATTTAAAGACTCTTAAGTTTTAATTTTTCCACATAGTCCTGTTTGGCTGGTAGATTAATTTTGCCTTTTAATTCTAATTTTGGGAATTAGGGTGCAATTTCTTTTCTCCAGGATTCCATTCTTCTCTTTGTCTTCTGTTTTTCACAGTACCTATTCACCTGCTGTTGCGTTTCCAGAGATCCCATCCTCCATGCCACCGAGTTCCAAATAAATATCCTGCAGCACTAAAATGGATGTATCTGGTGTGTGGTGACTTTTGATAATGTTGGCCCTCCATTGAGAGGACAATAATTTCTCATTCTATTCTCATTTCTTCCACTGCCCTTGGATTACATTGCACTGAATATCTCTCATTGGAAATACGATGGTTTTCCTAGTGATCTTGCTGTGTGTGGGAATTTGTGCCAATGGTATATGGGCAACTTCCAGAGAGGAATTTTTACTCAGAAAGAATGAATGCCTTAATGGAAATTGCCTGGAAAAATCAAATTTTATCTTGCCTTGAGACCTTATTAAGTCTGAGTGTTCTACCTATAATAAAATAATTAGAATTTTGTTTTAATTTATTTCCAATATGTCTGAAGAATTATTTTCCTTTATAACTGTTTGTGCTATACTATCGCTTTCTTAATATTGACTATATTAAATCTAACAGAATTTCACTCCCTATTAAAATTTCCATTTTCTCTGAAACTTATATATATTTCAGCATATAATTTTATATTAAAGATGATTGTAACATGTTTAAAAAGGCTATTCATTGCTACCTTCATCCACATGATGTGGTATGTGAAAATATATCAAGGGACTGGATAGATAACCAAAAATTTTTTTTCAAGGACACCCAGAAAGACACCTATATATGGAAGTGTCAACAAAGGTTTTGACAGGTGAATAATTTCTTCTTAATTCATCTGGATTTTCTTTCTTTCTTAAAATTGTTATAGAAATATTGAATGGGTTTAATAATGATAGAAGAGAACAATGTATGCTTTTGTGAATATACAAATCATGATGGAATGTATACATTGGGTATGTAGGATATTGGTTTTGTGTTTATCATTGAAACAGATTTGTTTCAAAACTATTCGTGATGTCAGAAAATGTAAACAAAATGTGCGACATCATTCAAACTTACTCCGCATGTTTGATAGAAGGTTTGGCCAATTTTCAATAAAGTACTCACAATTCAAGTTCCTCCTTGAGATGTGTGCATAGATCCCATGTAAAGAGTTATTCCCCTTTATATTGTAAGATTGTGTGCTTTCCTCTTCACTACAAGTTTGTGTATGTACATGTATCAATGATAACCTTTGCTAAATTTTGATGAAAGGGAAGGGAGTGGTGTGAGTCAAACAGGAAATATTGGAATTACTTATTTCTCTAAAGTGGTCCTTTTTGTTTTTCTTCACTGTTGTATTGTACATTCATGTGTGCATAGAATGGAGCTCTGTAAATTCTGCTTGATGGGCTAGGTCATTATTTTTATTAACCATTCCTCTTCCCCTTGATATCTTGGAATAGTTCACTCCCTTTTTCTCAACTAATGGTCCTTACCAATCCCTTTACTCTCCAGTGTGGGAAGAGACTTTTACAAACCATAGGAGAAATTTTGTGTTTGGGAGCTGTTTATTCTGAGTCCCTGCACTTTCTTCATTTATCTGTGGATTCTGCTTTTTTTGTAAGAATGAGTTTGATTTTAATTCAAATTATTTCTAAAAAATTAAAATATGGCATAATAAAACATATATATATGGATACCTACACCACAATCCCACTGAACTGGAAGACAACACAAAGATATTCTGAAAATCAGTTAATGATCTCTTGAAACAAACCCTGGAGTCTCTAAACATTCAGTAAACAATCAAGAAGTCATGTGAAATGCTTTCCTCTGAATTATCAATTTAAATTTCTGATTATTAAAAAACGGAGGAATCACTGACAAGAATTTGTTTCCTCCAATTATTTAACTTCAAGTTAGAGTAGTTTAACATTATTTCATCAAGAATAAGGAAGAAAATTGATTCCAAAATTTATTTGGAAAAGGCCATCCACTCAAACTCATATCTCTGAAGCCTCTTAATTTTAAAGAATTACTATTTAAAAGTGCTGAAAAGTTTCATTCCCAATTAGGTTTGACACGGTGTGTGGAGATTTTTAGTAGATGATAATAAGTATTTACCAATTCTTTAGAAATTGCATTTTCCTGAGTACTTTAAATTTTTTCTTTTTTAAATACACCAAATTGGGAAATGAGAGACTCTCATCATAATCTGAGTAATATGATGTTTTCAACTAAAAAATGCCACATTCTTTTTTTTGTAAGTGCACATTTTTAACAGAATCTGTAAACTAACAAATCATTTATGCACTCGATCATCATACTCATAAAATATTCTTCGAGCATCACGTGACACCTTGGTGGATTATTTATTACATCATGATAAAATATCATGCTATTATCCCCCCCCCGATCCACAGACCATACCATATATTCAAAATTATTTTCCAAGCCCTGATTTTAACTTGTCTGGAAAGTTGTGTGTATGTGGTGTGTCTGTTTTAAAGACTCTTGTGTTTTAATTTTTTCACATAATCCTGAGTTTACTAGTGGATTATTTTTTTCTTTAATTCCAATTTAGATAATTAGGGTGCAATTTCTTTTCTCCAGGATTCCATTTTTCTCTTTATTTTCTATTTTTTAATAGTGCATACTCTCCTGCTGCTGCTTTTTCCAAAGATCCCATTCTCCACATTCCCCAGTTCCAAATAATTATTCTGCAACACTTAAATGGATGTATCTGGTGTCTGGTGATATTTGATAATGAAGGCCCTCCCTTGAGATGACAATATTTTCTCACTCTATTATCATTTCTTCCTCTGCCCTTTGATTCCTTTGCTCTGAATATCTCTCATTGGAAATTCGATGGTTTTCCTAGTGAACTTGTTATGTGTGGGAATTTGTACCCATGGGATATGGTCACGTCCAAAGAGGAATTTTTTACTTTGAATGCTTAATGAAAATTGCATGGTTAAAAAAAAATATTTCATGACTTGAGACATTATTATGTCTGAACATTATTTCTATAATATAATAATTAGAATTTTACTTTATTTTATTTCCATTTCGGAAGAAATATTTTTCTTTATAACTTTTTTTTGACTGTTTGTGCCATACTATCTCGTTGACTATATTAAATCTTACCAAATTTCACTTCTTTTAAAAATTTACATTTTCTGTCAAACTTGTATCCATTTCAGTATATAATTTTATATTGAAGACGTTTGCAACATGATTAAAAAGCCATACATCACTTCTTTTCTCCATATGATGTGTTATGTGATCATATATCAATGGAATGGATAGATAACCAAAAAATTTTTTTTCAAGGACACCCAAAAAGATACTTATATATGGCAGTGTCAAAAAAGGGCTTGAGAGGTGAATGATTTCTTCTTTGTTCATCTGCATTTTCATTTATTAAAATAATTATAGAAATATTCAAAGGGTTTATTAATGATTGAAGAGAACAATGCACACCTCTGTGAAAATACCAATCGCCAGTAATAAATAGGAAAATATTTGTATAAATACGAAATTGGTTTAATATTTATCATTGAAACAGATTTTTTAAATTATAAATATTGTTTACATCAGAAAAAGCACACAAATGTGTGGCATCATTCATACTTATCAGTCATGTTTGAATGACAGTCTGGCAAAGTTTTTAAAATGATTCACAGTTTAATTTCTTGCTTAAGGTGTGTGCATATGTGCACTGTAAAGGTTTGAGCCCCATTATTTTGTAATTTCAAGTATTTTCCTCTTCCCTACAAGCTATTGTATGTTCATGTATGAATGATATCGGTTGCTAAAATATTGATGAAGGGAAAGAGGGTGGTGTGAATCAAACAGGATATTTTGTAATTACCTATTTCTCTAAAGTGGTCTCTATTGTTTTTCTACATATTTGGATTCTATAATCATGAGTGCATAGAATGGAGGGCTGTACATTCTCCTTGAAGGATTATGTCCTTAGGTTCATGAAACATTCCTCTTGCCCATGATATCTTGTGAATAGTTTACTCCCTCTTTTTCAACTAATGGACCTTTCCAGTGACTTTTCTCTCCTGTGTGGTCAGATACTTTCACAAGCCATAGGAGAAATTTTGAATTTGGGAGCTGTTTATTCTGTGTTTCAGTATTTTTTTGTGTGTATCTGTGGATTCTGTTTTCTTTGTAGGAATGAATTTGATTTTATTTCCAATTCTTTCTAAAAATTACTATATGTCATTAGAACACTTGTATATATATATGGATACCTACATCACTATCGCAGTGCACTGGAGAATGACACAAAGACATCAAAAAAGTCAGGATATAATTACTTGAAAATAACCAGGAGCCTACTAACAATTCACTAACTGTCATGAAGTCATGTAAACTGTTTTCCTTTGAATTATCTATTTAAGATTGTGATTATTAAAAAATGGAGGAATCACTGGGAAGCATTTTGTTTCTTTGTATTATTTTTTCCAATTTTTGTACTTTAATATTATTTCATTAAATTTTAGGGAAAAAATCGTTTCCAAAAATTTATGTGAAAAAGATTTTCCACACAAACTCATGTCACTGAAGTGTCTTAATTTTAAAGAATTACTATTTAAAAGGAAAAAAAGATTAATTTTCAATTAGCATTGACAGACTGTGGAAAAATGCTACATCTCTAAGTAAAGATTTATTAGCAGATGATAATATATATTAAACATTTTCCAAAATTGCATTTTACCCAGTACTTTGCAGTTTTTCTTTTTTAAATACACTAAATTGGGTATGAGAGACAATAATCCTAATCTGAGTTATATGTAGTTTTCACCTGCAAACTGACCCATTCTTGTTTCTGTATATAAACCTTTTTTAACAAGACCTGCAAAGTATCAAAACATTTATGTACTCAATCATCATACTCATAAAAGTTTCTTTGAGCATCACATGACACCATGGTGGAATATTTCTTATATCATGACAAAGAATCATGACATTATTTCCCCCTGGCAACAGACCATACCATATGTTCAAAACTATTTTCCAAGCTCTGACTTCAACATGTCTGGAAAGTTGTGTGAATATGGTGTGTCTGTTTTATAGACACTTGTGTTTAAATTTTGCCAAATAGACCTGAGTTGGCTCTTGTTTTGTTTTTTTTCCTTTAATACTAATATTGAGAATAAGGGTGGAAATTCTTTTCTCCAGGATTCCATTCTTCTCTTTCCATTCTATTTTTTATCAGTGCCTACTCTCCTACTGCTGCCTTTTCCAAAGATCCCATACTCCATGCCACCGACTTCCAAATAATTACACTGCAGCACTAAAATTGATTTATCTAGTGTCAGGTGAATTTTTATAATGTTGGTCCTCCATTGAGATGGCAATACTTTCTCATTCTATTCTCACTTCTTCCTTTGACCTTGGATTCCATTGTTCTGAGTCTCTTGCATTGGAAGTAGGATGGTTTTCCTAGTAATCTTGTGTTTGTGTAGGAATTTGTGCCAAGGGGATATGGGCAATTCCCAAAAATTTTTTTCTCAGAAAGAATGAATGCCTTAATGGAAATTTCTTAATAAAAAAAATTATTTCAACCTAGAAGTTATTATGCCCAATGTTACTCTTGGAATAAAATAATTAGAATTTAGTTTATATTAATTTCCATTATACCAGACTAATTAATTTCCTTTATAAGTATTTGTGCCATAGCCTTTCTTTCAAATCATTGATTATATCAAATCAAACTAAATTTTGCTCCCTTTAAAATTTACGTTTTCTGTCTATCACAGCAAATTCGGTGTATAATTTTATAGTAAAGACATTTGCAACACGCTTTAGAAGGCCAGTCATTGTTCACTTTCTCGACATGATGTGGTATGTGACCATATATCAATAGAATGGATAGATAAACAAAAATTTTTTTTCAAGGGGTCCCAGAAAAACATCTCTACATGGGAGCATCATCAAAGGATTTCAGAAGTCAATAATTTCTTCATTGTTCATCACGATTTTCTTTCTTTATTATAATTACTATAGAAATATTGAATGGGTTTAATAAAGTTTGAAGAGAGGAATGCCCGCCTCTGTGAATATACCAATCACAATGGAATGTACACATTGGATAAATAGGATACTTGTTTAATATTTATCTTTGAAAAAGTTTAGTTTTTAAAAATATTGTTGAAG
Source organism: Cabassous unicinctus (assembly GCA_029593785.1). NCBI lineage: Eukaryota > Metazoa > Chordata > Mammalia > Cingulata > Chlamyphoridae > Cabassous > Cabassous unicinctus. Next base: position 14,274 of record JAQZBX010021134.1, read on the forward strand.
TCAGAAATAGCACACAAAAGTGTGGCATCATTCAAACATATTAGTCGTGTTTGAAAGACAGTCTGGTTATATTTTAAAAATAATTTACAATTCAATTTCCTCATTGAGGTGTGCACATAGGTGCACTGAAAGGAGTTATGCTCCTGTATTTTAGTTCATGTGAATTGCTCTTCACTACAAGTTTTTGTTTGTTCATTTATGAATGGAATCAGTCGCTAAAAAATGATGAAGGGAAAAGGTTGGTGTGAGTCAAATAGGAAATTTTGGAATTACCTATTTATCTAAACTGGTACTTTTTTTTTTCATTGTTGAATTCTATAATCACATGTGCATAGAATGGATGGCTGTATATTTTCCTTGGTGGACTAGGTCCTTATGTTTATGAACCATTCTCTGCCCACATCATATCCTGTGAATAATTGACTCCCTTTATGTCAACTATTGGAGCTTATCAGTGACTTTTCTCTGCTGTGTGGGAAGAGAATTTCACAAGGCATAGGAAAAATTTGGATTTTGGGAGATGTTAATCTGAGTTCCATGCTTTTGTTTGTCTATCTGTGGAATCTGCTTCCTTTGTAAGAATGAGTTCGATTTTATTTCCAATTTTTTCTAAAAAATTTCAATATGGAATAAGAACACTTATATATATATGAACACCTACAGCACAATCCCCCAGCACTGGAGAACGACAGAAAGATACCCAGAAAATTATTAAATGCTTTCTTGAAACAAATCCTGGAGCCTCCTGAGCATTCAGGAAACAATCATGAATTCATGTCAAATGATTTCCTCTGAATTAGTGCTTTAAATTTGTGATTAAAAATAAATGGATGAATCACTGAGAAGCCTTTGGTTTCCCCTGATTATTTTTCTCCAGATTACAGTAGTTTAACATTATTTCATCAACAATTAGGGAGAAAATCAGTTCCAAAAATTTAATTTAAAAGGGATTCCAAAAAAATTATATCACTGAACCGTCTTCATTAAAAAAAATAGTATTTAAAAGGGCTGAAAATTTCATTTCCAATTAGCATTGACATGGTTTTTTGAAAAAAACTTTCTCTATAAGTAGACATTAATTAGTAGATGATAATGGATATTTAATCATTCTTTTAAAACTGTATTTTACCAAGTAATGTAAAATCCATTTTGTTTTTAAAATACAACAAATTTGCCTATGATAGAGTATCATCCTAATCTGAGTTATATCTTGTTTTCACCTCCAAACTGCCCCATTCTTGTTTCTGTTAAAACATAATTTTAACAGAATCTGTAATCTAAAATAACAATTATTTACTCAATCTGCATACTTTCCTCCAGCATCACAATACACCGTGTTGAAATATTTATTAAATCATGATAAAATGGCATGACATTATTTACCCCTAGCCACAGACAATATATTCATATATTCAAACCTATTTTTCAAGCCCTGCTTTCAACATGTCTGGAAAGTTGTGTGTATTTGGTGTCTAGGTTTTAAAGTCTCTTGTGCTTTAAAACTTTCCACATTTTCCTCAGTTGGCTAGTGGATTTTTTTTCCTTTTCATTCAAATTTTGAGAAGTAGAGTGCATTTTCTTTTCTCCAGAATTCCTTTCTTCTCTTTCTTTTCTAGTTTTAGTAGTACCTTATCTCCTGAGGCTGTCTTTTACAAAAATCCCAAACTCCATGTCACCGAATTCCAAATAATTAATCTGCAGCACTAAAATTTGATGAATCTGGTGTCTTGTCACTTTTGATAATGGTGGTCGTCCATTGAGGACAATGAGGTCCTCCCTCATTGTCAACTAATGGACTTTACCAGTCACTTTCCTCTCCTGTGTGGGAAGAGATTTCACAAGCCATAGGAGAAATTTTAAGTTTGAAGGCTGTTTATTCTGAGTTCCTGCATTATGTTTGTGTATCTGTGGATTCTCCTTTCTTTGTAAGAATGCGTTTGATTTTATTTCCAATTGTTTCTAAAAAATTACAATATAGCATAAGAGCACTTATATATATATGGATACCTACATCACAATCCTACTGCAGTTGAGAAGGACACAAAGATATCCAGATAATCAAGAAAGGCTTTCTTAAAACAAAACCTGGAGCTCCCTAACCAGTCAGTAAACAATAATAAAGACATGTAAAATGATTTCCTTTGAATTATCATTTTAAATTTGTGATTATTAAAAAATGGAGGAAACACTGAGAGGAATTTCTTTTCCCCCGATTATTTTTGTCCAAGATAAAGTAGTTTAACATTATGTTATCAATGATTAGGAAGAAAATCGGTTCCAAAAACGTATTTGAAAAAGGCAATCCGCACAAACTCATATCAATTAAGAATCTTAATTTTTAAAGAATTTACTATTTAAATGGACTAAAAGGTTTCATTTCCAATTAGCATTGAGATGGTGTGGAAAAATTCTTTCTCTCTAAGCAAAGGTTTTTAGTAGATGATAATAGATGCTTAACCATTCTTTTAAAATTGTATTTTATTGAGCAATTTAAATTTTCTTTTCTTTTTTAAATACATCAAATTAGGATATGAGAGAGTATCATCCTAATTTGAGTTATATTTAGTTTTCATCTCCAAACTGCCACATTCTTGTTTCTGTAAATACACATTTTTAACCAAATTTGTTACTAACAAAACATTTATGCACTCGATCATCATACTCATAAAACTTTCTTCAAGCACCACATAACACCGAGGTTGAATATATCTTATATCATGATAAAATATCATGACATTATTCCCCCCTTGCCTCAGACTATACCATAGATTTGAAACTATTTTCCAAGGCCTGATTTCAAAATGTCTAGAAGGCTGTGTGTATCTGGTGTGTCTGTATTAAAGATTCTTGTGTTTTAATTTTTCTGCATATTCCTGTGTTGGCTAGAGGATTTTTTTCTTTTAATTCTAATTTTGAGAATTAGGGTGCAACTTTTTTCCTCCAGTATTCCATTCTTATCTTCCTTTCTATTTTTAGCAGTGCCTGCTCTCCTTCTGCTGCCTTTACCAAAGATCCCATATTCCATGCACCTCAGTTCCAAACAATTTCTTTGCAGCACTTGAATCGATGTATCTTGTGTCTGGTTACTTTCCATAATGTTGGCCCTCCATTGAGATGATAATAGTTTCTGACACTATTCTCATTTCTTCCTCTGCCCTTGCATTCATTTGCTCTGAGTATCTCTAATTGGAAATACCATGATTTTCCTAGTGATCATGTTATGTGTGGAAATTTGTGACAATGGGATATGGGGAATTCCCAAACAGGAATTTTTTACACAGAAAGAATGAATGCCATAATGGAAATTGCATGGTAAAAAAAAAAAAAATTCTTCCCTTGAGAGATTATTAAGTGTGAATGTTCTACCTATAATATCATAATTAGAATTTTGCTTTAATTTCTTTCCATTATATGAGATGAATTATTTTCCTTTGTAAGTGTTTGGCCATACAGTCTCTTTCTTATCGTTGACTATATTAAATGAATCAAAATTTCATTCCCTTAAAATTTACATTTTCTGTCAAACTTATATCCATTTCCGTACATAATTGTATATTAAAGACGTTTGCAACACGTTTAAAAAGGTCATTCCTTGCTACCTTTCTCCACATGATGTGGAATGTGAACATATATCAATGGAATGGATAGATAACCAAAAAATGTTTTTCAAGGACACCTAGAATTACGCCTATATATAGCAGTGTCAACAAAGGGATTGAAAGGTGAATAATTTTTTCATAGTTCATCTGGATTTTCTTTATTATAATATACAAATGTCTAATGTATTAAATATTGAAGAGAGGAATGCACATCTCTGTGAATATACCAATCACCACGGAATGTACACATTGGATAGGTAGGATACTGATTTAATATTTATCACTGAAAGAGGTATGTTTCAATAAGAATGCAGGATATCAGAAAATGTAAACAAAAGGTGCAGCATCAATCATACTTATTAAGCATGTTTGAAAGACACCTGGGAAAGTTTTAAAAAATGACTCACAATTCAATTTCCTCCTTGAGATGTGTGCATGGGTCCCCTGTAAAGAGCTATGCCCCTTTATATTGCCAGGTCGTGCATTTTCCTCTTCACTACAAGTTTGTGTATGTTCATGTAAGAATGACATCCATCGCAAAAAAAATTGAATAAGGGAAAGAGGGTGCCATGAGACAAACAGGAAATTTTGGAATTACCTATTTCTGTAAAGTGGTTCTTTTTAGCTTTTCTTCATTGTTGGATTCTATTATCATGTGTGCATATAATGGAGGGCTGTACATTCTGCTTGATGTTCTAGGTCCATTTTCTCTGAACCATTCCTCTCATGCATAACATCTTGTGAAAAGATGACTCTCTCATTGTTAGCTAGTTGTCCTTTTCAATCCCTTTTCTTTCCTGTTTGAGAAGAGACTTTCACAAGCCTTAGGAGAATTTTTGAATTTGGGAGATGTTTATTCTGAGTTCTAGCTTCTTTTGTGTGTGTATCTGGGATTCTGCTTTCTTTGTAAGAATGTATTTGATTTTATTTCAATTCTTTATAAAAAATTATAAAAGGGCATAAGTAAACTTATATATATATATATGGATACATGCATCACAATCCCAGTGCACTCGAGATTGAAACAAAGATATCCAGAAAATCAGGAATGGTTTTCTTGAAACATAACCTGGAGACTTGTAACCAATCAGTAAACAATCATGAAGTCATGTAAAATGATTTCCTCTGAATTATCGATTGAAATTTCTGATGATTAAAAAATGGAGGCATCACTGAGAAGCATTTGTTTTCCTACTATTATAGTTTTCCAAATTGTGTAGTTTAATATTATTTCAATAACTATTAGGAAGAAAATCTGTTCCAAAAATTTATGTAAAAAAGGCATTCCACAAAAACTGACATCACTTAAGCCTCTTAATTTTAAATAATTTACTATTTAAAAGGCTAAAATGTATTTTACAGTGTACTTTAATATTTTTTATTTTTTAAGTACACCAAATTTGCATATGAGAGACTATCATCATAATCTAAATTGTATCTAATTTTCAGGACCAAACTGCCCCATTCTTATTTCTGTAAATACACATTTTTGACAGATTCTGTAAACTAAAAAAACATTTATTCACTCGATCCTGATACTCATAAAATTTTCTTTTAGCATCACATGATTCTGTAGTGGAATATTTGTAACATCATTATAAAATATCATGACATTTTTCATCCTTAGACACAGATCATACCATATGTTCAAAACCCTTTTCCAAACCCTGCCTTCAACATGCCTGGAAAGTTGTGTGTATGTGGTGTGTCTGTTTTAAAGACACTTGTGTTTTAATTTTTACACATAGTCCTGAGTTGGCTAGGGGATTTTTTTCCGAAATCTAATTTTGAGTATTAGGGTGCAATTTATTTTCTCCGGGATTCCATTCTTCACTTTCTTTTCTATTTTTAGCAGTGCCTCCACTCCTGCTGCTGCCCTTTCCAAAGATCCCATCCTCCATGTCCCCGAGTTGCAAATAATTACTCTGCAGCACTAAATTGGATGTATCTGGTATCTGTTGACTTTTGATAATGTTGGCGCTCCTTTGAGATGACAACAGTTTCTAATTCTATTTTCATTTCTTCCTCTGCCCCTGGATTACATTGCTTTGAGTATCTCTCATTGGCAGTACGACGGTTTTCCTATTGATCTTGTTATGTGTGGGAATTTTTTCCAATGGGATATTGGCTATTCCCAAAAATGAATTTTTTACTAAAAAAAATTAATGCCTTAGTGAAAATTTCATGGTAAACAAAAAAAATTATTTTATGCCTTGAGAGATTATTATGTCTGAATATTCTACCTAAAATATAAGTAATATTTTGTTTTGATTTATTTCCATTATCAGATGATTTATTTTCCTTTATAAGTGTTTGTCCAATACCATCTCTTTCTAATCATTGGTTATATTGAAATTTACCAAATATCACTCCCTTTTAAAATTTACATATTCTGTAAAATTTATATACTTTTCAGTATATAATTTTATATTAAATATGTTTACAACAAGTTTGAAAAGGCCATTCATTGCTGCCCTTTACACAATATGTTTTATTTGATCATATATCAATGGAATGGATAGATAACCAAAATTTTTTTTCAAGGACACTCAAAAAATCTCCTGTAAGTGGCAGTATCAACAAAGGGTTTGAGAGGTGAATAAATTCTTTTTTGTTCCTCTGGATTTTCTTTCTTTATTATAACTATTATAGAAATGTACAATGGGTTAATAATGAAGAGAGGAATGCATGCCTCTGTGAATATACCAGTCATCATGGAATGTACACATTGGGTAAAGAAGATATGGATTTAACCTTTATCATTTAAACAGGTTTGTTTCAAAAAATATTCGTGATGTCAGAAAATGTAAACAAAAGGTGTGGCATCATTTATACTTATTCGACATGTTTGATAGACTGTATGGCCAACTTTTAAAAAATGACTCACAATTCACATTCCTCCTTGAGATGTGTGCATAGGTCTCCTGTAAGGAGTTATTCCCGTTTATATTGTAAGGTTGTGTGTTTTTCTCTTCTTTGTAGTTTGTGTATGTTCATCTTTCAATGATATCCATTGCTAAAATTTGATGACGGGAAAGAGGGTGCAGTGAGACAAACAGGAAATTTTGGAATTACCTATTTCTCTAAAGGGCGTTTTTTTGTTTTTCTTCATTGTTGGATTCTATAATCACGTGTGCATATATTGGAGAGCTGTACATTTGGCTAGAAGGTCTAGGTCCTTATTTTTATGAACCATTCCTCTCTCCCTTGATATGTTGTGAATAGTTGACTCCCTCTTTGTCAACCAATGGTCCTTACCAAACCCTTTTCTCTGTTGTGTGGGAAGAGAATTTCACAAGCCATGAGAGACATTTTCATTTGGGAGCTGTTTATCCTGAGTTTCAGTGTTTTTTGTGTGTATCTGTGGATTCTGCTTTCATTGTAAGTATGAACATGATTTAATTTCAGTTCTTTCTAAAAAATTACAATATGGCATAAGAACACATATATATATATGGATACCTACAGTAAAATCCCCCTGATCTGAAGAACAACACAAAAATATCCAGAAAATCAGGAAATGCTTTCTTGAAACCAAACCTGGAGCCATACAACCATTCAGTAAACAATCATGAAGTCATGTAAAATGCCTTCCTCTGAATTATCGATTTAAATTGGTGATTATCAAAATATGGAGGAATCACAGACAAGAAATTGTTTCCTCCAATTATTTAATTCCAATTTAGAATAGTTTAACATTATTTTGTCAACAATTAGGAAGAAAATCGGTTCCAAAAATTCATTTGAAAAAGTCATTCCACACAAACTCATACCACTGAATATTTAATTTTAAAGAATTTACTATTTAAAAGGGCTAAATAAGTTTCATTTCCAATTAGCATTGAGACGGTGTGTGGACAAATTCTTTCTCTCTAAGTAGAGATTTATTAGTAGGTGATAATAGATATTTACATATTCTTTTAAACTTGTACTTTACCGAGTACTTTAAATTTTTTTTAATTTTTTAAATACACCAATTTGGATATGAGACACTATCATCCTAAACAATGTTATATGTAGTTTCACCTCCAAACTGCCCCATTCTTCTTTCTGTAAATACACGTTTTTTTATCAGAATCTGAAAACTAAAACAACATTCATACACTCGATCATCATACTCATACAACTTACTTCGAGCAACACAGACACCGTGGGGGAATATTTCATTATAAAATATCATGACATAAATCCCCCCTAGGCACAGACCATACCATATGTTCAACATATTTTTCAAACCCTGTCTTCGACATGTCTGGACATTTGTGTGTATGTGGTGTGTCTTTTTTAAAGACTCTTGTGTTTTAATTTCTCTATATATTCCTGAGTTGGCTAGAGGCTTTTTTTTTCCTTTTAATTCTAACTTTGAGAATTAGGAAGCAATTTCTTTTCTCTAGGATAACATTCTTCTCTTTCTTTTCTATTTTTAGTGGTGCCTACTCTTCTGCTGCTGCCTTTCCAATGATCCCACCCTCCATGGCCCTGAGTTCCAAATAATTAGTCTGCAGCACTAAAATTTGAAGTATTTGGTATCTGGTGACTTTTGATAATGTTGGCCCTCATTGAGAGGACAATAGTTTCTCATTCTATCTCATTTCTTCCTCTTCCCTTGGATTCCATTGCTTTGAGCATATCTAATTGGAATTATGATGGCTTTCCTAGTGTTCTTGTTATGTGTGGAAATTTGTGCCAATGGGATACTTGCAAATCCAAGAGAGGAATTTTTTACTCAGAAAGAATGAGTGCCTTAATTGAAATTGCATGGTAAAAAAAAATTATTTCATGCCTTGAAACATTATTAAGTCTGTATGTCTTACCTACAGTACAATAATTAGAATTTTGTTTTAATTTATTTCCATTATATGAAGAAATTATTTTCCTTTATAAGTTTGTACTATACTCTCTCTTTCTTATTTTTGACTACATTAAATCTAATCAAATTTCACTCACTTTTAAAACTTACATTTTCTGTCAAACTGATATCCAATTCAGTATATAATTTTATATTAAAGACGTTTGGAACACGTTTGAAAAGGCCATTCATTGCTGCTTTTCTACACATTATGTTTTATTTGATCATATATCAATGGAATGGATAGATAACCAAATTTTTTTTCAAGGACACCTAGAAACACACCTATATATAGCAGTGTCAATAAAGGGATTGAAAGGTGTATAATTTTTTCATAGTTCATCTGGATTTTCTTTATTATAATATACAAATGTCTAATGTATTAAATATTGAAGAGAGGAATGCACATCTCTGTGAATATACCAATCACCACGGAATGTACACATTGGATAGGTAGGATACTGGTTTAATATTTATCACTGAAACAGGTTTGTTTCAATAAGAATTCAGGATATCAGAAAATGTAAACAAAAGGTGCAGCATCAATCATACTTATTAAGCATGTTTGAAAGACACCTGGGAAAGTTTTAAAAAATGACTCACAATTCAATTTCCTCCTTGAGATGTGTGCATGGGTCCCCTGTAAAGAGCTATGCCCCTTTATATTGCCAGGTCGTGCATTTTCCTCTTCACTACAAGTTTGTGTATGTTCATGTAAGAATGACATCCATCGCAAAAAAATTGAATAAGGGAAAGAGGGTGCCATGAGACAAACAGGAAATTTTGGAATTACCTATTTCTGTAAAGTGGTTCTTTTTAGCTTTTCTTCATTGTTGGATTCTATAATCACGTGTGCATATAATGGAGGGCTGTACATTCTGCTTGATGTTCTAGGTCCACTTTCTCTGAACCATTCCTCTCATGCATAACATCTTGTGAAAAGATGACTCTCTCATTGTTAGCTAGTTGTCCTTTTCAATCCCTTTTCTTTCCTGTTTGAGAAGAGACTTTCACAAGCCTTAGGAGAATTTTTGAGTTTGGGAGATGTTTATTCTGAGTTCTAGCTTCTTTTGTGTGTGTATCTGGGATTCTGCTTTCTTTGTAAGAATGCATTTGATTTTATTTCAATACTTTCAAAAAATTACAAAAGGGCCTAAGTAAACTTATATATATATATATGGATACATGCATCACAATCCCAATGCACTCGAGATTGAAACAAAGATATCCAGAAAATCAGGAATGGTTTTCTTGAAACATAACCTGGAGACTTGTAACCAATCAGTAAACAATCATGAAGTCATGTAAAATGATTTCCTCTGAATTATCGATTGAAATTTCTGATGATTAAAAATGCAGGCATCACTGAGAAGCATTTGTTTTCCTACTATTATTGTTTTCCAAATTGTGTAGTTTAATATTATTTCAATAACTGTTAGGAAGAAAATCTGTTCCAAAAATTTACGTAAAACAGGCATTCCACAAAATCTCATATCACTTAAGCCTCTTAATTTTAAATAATTTACTGTTTAAAAGGCTAAAATGTATTCTACAGTGTACTTTAATATTTTTTATTTTTTAAGTACACCAAATTTGCATATGAGAGACTATCATCATAATCTAAATTGTATCTAAATTTCAGGACCAAACTGCCCCATTCATATTTCTATAAATACACATTTTTGACAGATTCTGTAAACTAAAAAACATTTATTCACTCGATCCTGATACTCATAAAATTTTCTTTTAGCATCACATGATTCTGTAGTGGAATATTTGTAACATCATGATAAAATATCATGACATTTTATACCCTTAGACACAGATCATACCATATGTTCAAAACCCTTTTCCAAACCCTGCCTTCAACATGCCTGGAAAGTTGTGTGTATGTGGTGTGTCTGTTTTAAAGACACTTGTGTTTTAATTTTTACACATAGTCCTGAGTTGGCTAGGGGATTTTATCCTAAATCTAATTTTGAGTATTAGGGTGCAATTTATTTTCTCTGGGATTCCATTCTTCACTTTCTTTTCTATTTTTAGCAGTGCCTCCACTCCTGCTGCTGCCTTTTCCAAAGATCCCATCCTCCATGTCCACGAGTTGCATATAATTACTCTGCAGCACTAAATTGGATGTATCTGGTATCTGTTGACTTTTGATAATGTTGGCGCTCCTTTGAGATGACAACAGTTTCAAATTCTATTTTCATTTCTTCCTCTGCCCCTGGATTACATTGCTTTGAGTACCTCTCATTGGGAGTACGATGGTTTTCCTATTGATCTTGTTATGTGTGGGAATTTTTTCCAATGGGATATTGGCTATTCCCAAAAATGAATTTTTTACTAAAGAAAATTAATGCCTTAGTGGAAATTTCATGGTAAACAAAAAAAAATTATTTTATGCCTTGAGAGATTATTATGTCTGAATATTCTACCTAAAATATAAGTAATATTTTGTTTTGATTTATTTCCATTATCAGATGATTTATTTTCCTTTATAAGTGTTTGTCCAATACCATCTCTTTCTAATCATTGGTTATATTGAAATTTACCAAATTTCACTCCCTTTTAAAATTTACATATTCTGTCAAATTTATATACTTTTCAGTATATAATTTTATATTAAAGATGTTTACAACACGTTTGAAAAGGCCATTCATTGCTGCCCTTTACACCTTATGTTTTATTTGATCATATATCAATGGAATGGATAGATAACCAAAATTTTTTTTCAAGAACACTCAAAAAATCTCCTGTAAGTGGCAGTATCAACAAAGGGTTTGAGAGGTGAATAAATTCTTCTTTGTTCCTCTGGATTTTCTTTCTTTATTATAACTATTATAGAAATGTACAATGGGTTAATAATGAAGAGAGGAATGCATGCCTCTCTGAATATACCAATCATCATGGAATTTACACATTGGGTAAAGAGGATATGGATTTAACCTTTATCATTTAAACAGGTTTGTTTCAAAAAATATTCGTGATGTCAGAAAATGTAAACAAAAGGTGAGGCATCATTTATACTTATTCGACATGTTTGATAGACTGTATGGCTAACTTTTAAAAAATGACTCACAATTCACATTCCTCCTTGAGATGTGTGCATAGGTCTCCTTTAAGGAGTTATTCCCCTTTATATTGTAAGGTCATGTGTTTTTCTCTTCTTTATAGTTTGTGTATGTTCATCTTTCAATGATATCCATTGCTAAAATTTGATGACGGGAAAGAGGGTGCAGTGAGACAAACAGGAAATTTTGGAATTATCTATTTCTCTAAAGGGCGTTTTTTTGTTTTTCTTCATTGTTGGATTCTATAATCACGTGTGCATATATTGGAGAGCTGTACATTTGGCTAGAAGGACTAGGTCCTTATTTTTATGAACCATTCCTCTCCCCCTTGATATGTTGTGAATAGTTGACTCCCTCTTTGTCAACCAATGGTCCTTACCAATCCCTTTTCTCTGTTGTGTGGGAAGAGACTTTCACAAGCCATGAGAGACATTTTTTTTGGGAGCTGTTTATCCTGAGTTTCAGTGTTTTTTGTGTGTATCTGTGGATTCTGCTTTCATTGTAAGTATGAATATGATTTAATTTCAGTTCATTGTAAAAAATTACAATATGGCATAACAAGTCATATATATATATGGATACCTACAGTAAAATCCCCCTGATCTGAAGAACAACACAAAAATATCCAGAAAATCAGGAAATGCTTTCTTGAAACCAAACCTGGAGCCATATAACCATTCAGTAAACAATCATGAAGTCATGTAAAATGCCTTCCTCTGAATTATCGATTTAAATTGGTAATTATCAAAATATGGAGGAATCACAGACAAGAATTTGTTTCCTCCAATTATTTATTTCCAATTTAGAATAGTTTAACATTATTTTGTCAACAATTAGGAAGAAAATCGGTTCCAAAAATTCATTTGAAAAAGCCATTACACACAAACTCATACCACTGAAGATTTAATTTTAAAGAATTTACTATTTAAAAGGACTAAGTAAGTTTCATTTCCAATTAGCATTGAGACAGTGTGTGGACAAATTCTTTCTCTCTAAGTAGAGATTTATTAGTAGGTGATAATAGATATTTACATATTCCTTTAAACTTGTACTTTACCAAGTACTTTAAATTTTTTTTTTATTTTTTAAATACACCAATTTGGATATGAGACACTATCATCCTAAACAAAGTTATATGTAGTTTTCACCTCAAACTGCCCCATTCTTCTTTCTGTAAATGCACGTTTTTTTATCAGAATCTGAAAACTAAAACAACATTCAAGCACTCGATCATCATACTCATACAACTTGCTTCAAGCAACACAGACACCGTGGGGGAATATTTCATTATAAAATATCATGGCATAAATCCCCCCTAGGCACAGACCATACCATATGTTCAACATATTTTTCAAACCCTGTCTTCAACATGTCTGGACATTTGTGTGTATGTGGTGTGTCTTTTTTAAAGACTCTTGTGTTTTAATTTCTCTATATATCCTGAGTTGGCTAGAGGCTTTTTTTTTCCTTTTAATTCTAACTTTGAGAATTAGGAAGCAATTTCTTTTCTCTAGGGTAACATTCTTCTCTTTCTTTTCTATTTTTAGTGGCGCTTACTCTTCTGCTGCTGCCTTTCCAATGATCCCACCCTCCATGGCCCTGAATTCCAAATAATTATTCTGCAGCACTAAAATTTGAAGTATTTGGTATCTGGTAACTTTTGATAATGTTGGCCGTCCATTGAGAGGACAATAGTTTCTCATTCTCTCTCATTTCTTCCTCTTCCCTTGGATTCCATTGCTCTGAGCATATCTAATTGGAATTATGGTGGTTTTCCTAGTGTTCTTGTTATGTGTGGAAATTTGTGCCAATGGGATACTTGCAAATCCAAGAGAGGAATTTTTTACTCAGAAAGAAAGTGCCTTAATTGAAATTGCATGGTAAAAAAAAATTATTTCATGCCTTGAAAGATTATTAAGTCTGTATGTCTTACCTAAAGTACAATAATTAGAATTTTGTTTAATTTATTTCCATTATATGAAGAAATTATTTTCCTTTATAAGTTTGTCCGATACGCTCTCTTTCTTATTTTTGACTACATTAAATCTAATCAAATTTCACTCACTTTTAAAACTTACATTTTCTGTCAAACTGATATCCATTTCAGTATATAATTTTATATTAAAGACGTTTGCAACACGTTTTAAAAGGTCATTCCTTGCTACCTTTCTCCACATGATGTGGAATGTGAACATATATCAATGGAATGGATAGATAACCAAAATATTTTTTTCAAAGACAAGCAGGAAATCACCTATACATGGCTGCCGCAGTCCAGCCGAGGCACGAGGGAGCAGGCTGAAGGTGATTAAGGGAGTTGGCGAGAAATGATGAGTTGCATACCAAATTGAGTGAGAATTAACGACTGACGATTCTCTGACTTATTTTATTGTAAGATAAGCACAGTTTTTATATTCTATTTTTTGGCAAGCGTAAGCATTTTCTTTGTATAACTGACTTTAGATAAGCACTTTCAGTTTCATGGCAACAAGATGTAAACTTTTCACGGAACAGCAACTGGTGACTTAGTAGTTCCTATTTTGATGTCTAAGATTAGATAAATTAGGATTGCGGTTAAAACTTTATGTTAAACTTGTTTTTATCTAAAGAGTTATTAAGACTCTGAACTATTCTTTGGGCAACAGTTTCCACCTACAGTATACTTTTGTATTCTTTGCTAAAATCTAACCTGACAAGCTTAAATGTCTTAGAATAATTACTGAGATTATATGTGCTGTTTAATCATTATAAGACTATTGTTTTTTCTTAACTGTGTAAGTAATAAATTTAAACTATTGACGTCAGCAGTCAAATCACAATAAACAGGCCATTGATTTCACATGTAGGTTGACAATTAAAAGAAAGCATTATTGTAAGACATTATGATTAACCCGCTGGGGGAAATAGAGGCCTCAATGATATTTGGGGGGACTGTGCCTGTTTTAGGTTAGGACCGTGTTAAACGGCAGCTGGGTCTTACTCGTCGTTGGAAACCATGGCAGCAATTGGCCCCTGTCTTAGGTTGACCCAGCGGCTTTGCCGCAGAGAGAGGGGAGGTCCAGTTGTCCGTTTTAGGTTAGGACCATGCTAAACGGCAGCTGGGTTTTACCTGTCGTTGGAAACCATGGCAGCAATTGGCTAGGCCCCTGTCTTAGGTTGACCCAGCAGCTCTGCTGCAGAAGGAGAGAGAGGGGGGGTGTCCAGTTGCCCGTTATTGACTAACCAGTCCAGCGCCCAATGAGGCATATTTCTCAAGGAGCTCAAAAAATGGCCTTTGTAAAAGTATAAACAGGGTGAAATTAGGCTCCAAGTCTTGAAGTGCTCAGCTCTCCTCTGCAAGTCGGGTATCCTTGATCCCTCCTTGACCAGCCACAGACCCTGTCACAATCCTGGTCTTGACGAGAGCTAAGCACCTCTGTTGATGGCCGCCACATCTCCCCCATTTTTATTTTTTAAAATGAAGCTAAACAGTTGAGTTTTTAAATTTTTAATAGAAGACAGAATCATTTTGAAGATGACTGGAAGAATAACAATTAAGACAATAATTATTAGAAGTATAATAATAGAATGAGAGAGACCTGTTCACCACACAGTGGGGTTGATAGAATGAAATATGTTTGCTCACAATCCTTCAGCCAATTCTCCAGTAGGTTCTAATTTAGCTTGGCTAATACCTCTAATTTGTTCTTGTAAGTTTTTTAGATTAAGAGCCAATTCAGTATTATGCCATATCCCTTGTAAATGATTTTTTACTTTATCCTATGGTTTAGAAGTGCCGTTATATGGCAAAGGAGTTATATAAATATATCTGTAATTTGAGTGACATCTAGTGGACAGTCTAGTTTTTAATATTAGTAATTTTATTTCTTAGAAAAATTGTAGTTTCTTCTAGAGCATTTAATCTAACTTCTATTTTTCTGTCAATCTGACTCTGCAATGTCAAAGCTAAGGATATATTATGAGTTAGAGCATTTACATGATGAGCAGTTTGAATATTAGAAACTAAAGCAGTTGTTGATATAGCCAATGAAGTAATAATAGAAATCAATGCAGATATTCCTAAAATGAGAGCAGCAACAAAACGTTGAGGTTGAGACAGTTCTTTCAATTGTTGAATAACATATACACCAGGATCATCAAACCAAGCCTCTGATATATTAACAGGTAAAAGTATATGAGAAGTTTGATGAACTATCACAAAAACAGTATAATTTTTTGGTAACCTAGAATTAATGTAGTTAGTAATTAAACATCTATAACAAGCAATTTTATAAGCATTACTATGAGAAGTTATTATTAAACTATTAACATTCCCTAATAGTATAGCATATGGGGAGTTTATACAAGCTCTTACACCGTATGGGGTAGGTGTTCCTATAGGTTTCTGTAAAATAATAGGAGCAGTAGCTGTCAATAATCTAAACAAAGAAAAATATAAATGAGAATGATTTGTAGATGAACTAAGGTAGATGGTGTTACAAATCCATTTGAATATCATCTATGTATAGGCTCAGGATCATATGCATCAACAGTAGGAGAATAATTTTGAGGTTCTGATGATAACTTATCATGATAATTACAGTTAGGAGAAGAGACAGAGAAATCATAAATTTTAAGAGGAGACAAATAAGGATGATGGAATAAAGCAGCATGATGAATTCCACATTCCAGCCAAGTAGGGAATCCTTTAGCTTTATCTACGTCCTTCCAGTACAAATCTTTGTCCTCAGCAGGATATTTATTTACACAGTCTTCAATTAGTTGAGTAAAAGGAGATCCGTTGGAAATGTTCTTATAAGTATTATTAAAGTTAGAATAACCTAAAGATGTTAAAGTTTAAACCTATAACACTCGCATTTTAGCGACTCGATTCCAGGGCGAGTCAGTTACAAAGGTTTTATAAGAAATAGGCACACATTCTGGAGGAGGATGGCCATTAGTAACAAAACAAAGAGGTGCAGCATCAGAAAAGCCTGTAAAATTATGCTGTTTGTTGGTTGTATGAGGAATATTATAGTCAGGTAGACCTCCCAACAATTTAGTATTATTAGTAAAGACTTTAGGAAAGTTATATCTTCAAGAAGACACATGAAAAATAGGATTAGGAATATAAGCCCAATAAGATTGTTGAGAGTTAACATTAGATACCTGAAGCGAGAGCAACGCTACCATAGCCAGAAAAAGAGTTGTAGGAGAAAGGGATTTACCGCTAATATCCACCACTGCTTGGGCGTAGGATGCCAGACGCTTTATCTGTCCCCAAGTGGGGAGAACAGCCCCTCGAGTAGAGGCTGCCTGAGTGATGGGATGAAAACCCGTTAAACAGAGACTTTTTAAGGGTGAAAGTAATGTATTTTTAATGTTGTTTTCCGTCGGGGGTGATTTATTTGTGGTCATCTTCCGTATGGGTGGGAGGCACGCTTTTATCCTTTTTTTGTTGAGGAGGCGCTGCGGGCCGAATGTACCGGTCGGGAATCCAGACTGGCGTTTTGGCATCCTGTGGAAACACACAAGCATATCCTCTCCCTGATGTTAACAAAACATCAGGTCCTTTCCATATTCCAGTTAATACATCTTTCTATTTTACATAAACTTGAGCAGTCACCTTTTGAGGTTCCTAATGCCTTTCCATAGCACTGGTCTCCTTTTCATCTAGATTTACATAGTTCAGGACAAACAAGGCATGGGATAAAATATGATGAGGAGTATAATATTTTTCTGTACTGGTAATCTTTTTTATTTGATTTTTTAAGTTTTGATGAGTCCTTTCAATGATAGCTTGCCCTTGTGGATTATAAGGAATTCCAGTTGTATGATGAATATTATAACTAAGGCACAATTGTTGAAATCCCTTAGAAGTGTAAGCAGGGGCATTATCTGTTTTTAGCCTTCGAGGCAGCTCCATGTAAGCAAAAGATTGAATCATATGTTGAACCACATCCTTTAAAGCTTTTCCTGGACAGGCAGAAGTAAAAGTTAAATGGGAGTAAGTATCTACTGTAACATGAACATAACATAGTTTTCCAAAGGAAGGTATATGAGTTACATCCATTTGTCACAAATATTGGGTTTCAATCCTCTAGGATTTACCCCAGTAGAAGGCTGAGGGAGAAAAGTTACACAAGTAGAACAATTTTTAACAATTTGTCTAGCTTGTTCTCTGGTTAAATTAAACTCATGTCTGAGAGCAGATGTATTCTGATGGTGCAGAGCATGAGATTTTTTTGTAAGCTCAGTACTCTTTACCATACATATCCTTTTGGTAGCTAGGTCAGCTGTAGAATTTCCTATTGCTAAAGGCCCTGGCAGACCTGAGTGGCTGCGAATATGGCCTACATAATATTTTTCACTTCTCTTTTGTATAACCTGCTGTAAGGTTAACAGTAAAGAAAATATATTAGATTGTTGTGATATAACAGCAGTCTCAATTTGAGGAAATATGGAATATACATAATGAGAATCAGTAAATAAATTGAAAGGCTCTGAAACCGTTTCAAACACCAAAATCACAGCTACTAATTTAGTACGCTGGGCAGAAGTTTCATTTGTAACTATAGTTCTTGATTGCCCATTTTCAACTATAGCAGCCTGGCCATTGGATGAGCCATCTGTAAAAACTAATCGAGCTTCTGGCAGAGGATTTAAAGAATAATTTTTAGGAAATATTAAAGTATTTTTTGAAACAAAAATAAGTAAAGGGTCAGCTGGTAAATGATAAGAA
>JAQZBX010021135.1:0-32513 GCA_029593785.1 Cabassous unicinctus
TAGATTACATAAATGTTACATAAAAAAATAGTGGATTCTCATATGCCCCGCTCCCTATACTTCCCACATTTTCCCACATGAACAACATCCTTTATTAGTATGACACATTCATTACATTTAATGAAAACATTTCAGAGCATTGCCACTAAGCATGGATTATAATTTACATTGTAGTTTACACTCCAGAGGTCATTACAGTGTTTATGCTCATGAATGTTTCAGCAGGATCTCATTGACTGCCAAAGTAAATACTACCTCAAATAGTGGGGCTTGTGCAGGCTCTGGAAACATCCAGTCACTATATTCAGGGCAGATAACTCTAGGTGTTTGATGCCTTGCCAGTGGGCCCTACTTTGAAATTTATGCTCTCCCGTGTGACAGAGTTGGACTTAGTTGAGATTTCCCTAAATATGGCTCTTCTGACCCTTCTAATTGGATCTTTAATTAGTACTAAGATTGATAGGTGTATGTCCAAGAGACTAAAATCTTTGGGCTGTCCATGAATCTCAACAGAGATGCAACATCTGCTCTCCAGTTCATTAGACTCACCCAGGACAACTACCAAGGAGATGATGATGGACAATGACCATCTCAAGGAACTGAGAGAGTCTACAACTGCAAGCAAGAGAATCCCATCCATCTGCCCCATATATAATTCTTTTATTGTACTTTTGGATTCTGTTTGCAGTATTTTGTTGAGAATTTTTGTGTCAATGTGCGTTAGTGATATTGGTCTGTAATTTTCTTTTCTTTTTTTGTGTGTGTAACTTTATCTAGTTTTGGTATTAGGGAGATTTTGGCTTCATAGACCTTAACAAAATTTTAATGAAAAAAAAATAAAATAAAAGAGGAGACAGCAAGGAAGCACTTTATAAACCTACTATATAGGTCTTCATTTGAGTCTCAGAACCAGTGCCCCTGATTTTGCAGTCCATGCCATATCTACTACTACTAATTGCTTTCTGAAAAATAAATATTCCATCTGTTCCCTGAAATCCATACCTCTGATTTTACATATATTTGTAGACTTTATTGCTATGGAAGGAATAAGACAAATTAGGGACAATTTGTATCCTATATTATATATTTCCTGAATATATCTCAAAGGAAGAAAACGAGTAGTTGTGCATTTCAACAAATTTCATCTCTTTTTAGGAAAGGAGCTAAAGCCAGCAACCAATGATCTAGAAATAAAACTTCTGCCTCAGATATAGAAGGCTAAACAGTGAAATCAGGAAAATATTATTCTTTCATCTGGCACAATTATAGTAGAGAAACATTGGCATGGTAAATTTGGCTAAATATGTAATATATTAATTTGATGATTACTTTAAAATTTGAAAGGAGAATTCTGTCCAAATAGACATTACCCATGCACTCAAATACTCAAGTAGTCATTAATAGGGATCAATTTGAATGCACAAAATTTTTTCTCATCTCTGACCTAGATAGATTTTCTTGAAGAAGGAATCAACATACACACCATGAATACACACACACATAAACCAAATAACAAACAAAAAGACCTGATGATCATGACATTAAGAAAGGTGACATTGACAAAAAATTCTGTTTTTAAATTTAAAAAAATTTTTTTCTTAAATTATAGGGTGGATGATTTTTGAGTGTTCAGAAAAAAAAACAAAACATTAGAAACAGCATTCATGGAAGTAATACAGAAATCCATGAGTATAAATTTGGAAGTAGTCAAAATATAAAAATAGATATAAAATAACGAGACTAAATGAGATCACTTACTGAAAATACATAGAAAGGAGAAAAGGTCCCAAATCTAGGGACACTCCAACATTTTGAGAGTAAGTAGATGAAAAGAAATCAACAAGAACTAAGGAGTAATTCCTAGAGAGATAAGAAGAAAACTAAGAAAATGTTGTGTCTTAGAAGTACAGTAAAGCAAATGTTAAAAAAGAGAACAATCAATTGTGAATAATACTGATACTAGAACAAAAAATAAGTGAGTATTGTCCATAGGATTTAGCGATGAGGTAATCATAGGTGACATTGATGAGAGTACATGTGGCAGAGTGGTAGCAGTAAAAGCTTGATGGGAATGGGTTTAAGAGAGGATGAAATTTGAGAAATAGATGAAAACATGTATAGACAAAATATTTCAAAGGAAGTTTGCTATAAAGATGTGGAAGGAAATAAACCAATATTTGGAGAGAAAATGTAGTCAAGAAAGTTATTTTTTTTAAGTTAAGACAAATAACGTTATGCTAATTTGCTAAGGATATAATCTGGTAGAAAGTGAAACAAACTGATTTGCAGGAGATAGAGGAGAAAACAGCTCAAATAATATTCTTTAGTTGTTAAGGGGGGATTCAATCCAGTGCCCAAGTGGATGGACTGGCTTAGCTAGGAGCATGGCCAGTACATTCACAGAAACAGACTAGAAGGTAGAGTTTGTCCTACAGATCAAGGGAGTCATGGTGGGTGGCTCTTTGAAAGTAAATTATATTGAAGCAATATTAAGAGTATAGGCATCCCATTTTCTTTAAAGCCCTTTTTGTTGTTCATATATTTTTCATCTCCATTTAATCCTCCCTGAATATCTAATAAAGAGACCAAATACAAAGGGTAATGAGAAATTGGACCAGAGTGGACCTCATTATTAAAACATAGATACACTTAAAGAGTCTAAAGATGTCCAATAGAGAAAAGTAGAAAATATTTATGGGAAAAAAGATATAGGGGCAGTAAGGGGAATTGGAAGACCAAGGCCAATAGGTTTAGGAAGAGGGCCTTTCTAACCTGAATGCTCAGCTAATATAGACAAATAGAATGTGTGATATTCTAATCCTAGAATACAAACCACTTTTTAATTCTACCCTCTTATGGCCAAATAAATGCATCAGAACACTTTTCCTCTGTTTTTGATGCCACAGGAAGCAAGTAAGTTATATGGAACTAAAAACTCTGAGAGTACAATTTAAAGTTTCAATTGGTCCATGAAATAGATTGAAAGATACTGGAAGAGCAAAGAGTGGACAATAAAGGATTCACTAAAGAGATTTTGAAGCAAATGTAATATCGGAAGTGCCCACTTTGGCAGTAAACTGTTAAAATAATATTCTTGTGGAAAGTCTGACTATGTTGAAAGCTTAACTGAATTACAGTGTATTAGATTTGCACTGTATAATATCCCATCCCTGTAAATTTCATAATATATTGAATTTTTTCTTTAGTAAACTAATTAGCTCACAATTCTCCACATTATTCTGAGATGGAATATATTAAAATAACTTCATTTTCATTTGATGCAGAAAGAGTACTTCCACTTTCAAAATGGAGCTTCATTAAAATTTATCACATAGTATATTAGAAAATAAAGTTTTTGTAATATGACTCACAAAATAAGACAAAAAAGTTGTGTAATAAGCAGGAGATACATGAATGGATTAAATCTTTTATATAATTGACGCTGTGAGTAACTAGATTTGACATTATTTAATGTCTTTCACACTGGGAAATATGAAATTAAAGTGGTATTGCAATTAATACTGTCATGGCCACAAATAAGACAGTAAGTTACTTTATTGCTTGGATATTTTGTTGTGGCTCTCCTAGATTTCTATGGTTATAATTTTCTTTGGTATGATAGTTATTATTTATATTTGAAATAATAATAATCTTAATGAGTATGCCATGCATACTGAACACCTATAGAAATGTTCATAGACTTTGGTAATTAATGGATTTAATTTTCTTTAATAGAGTTTAAAGTTTTATACACATCTTAGTGTTTTTTAAAAAATAATTTAACAAGATGTTAATCTATTATTCTCACTACTTTAAGAAAAAAACTATGGAGGTGTTCTAAATGAAATATCTATTTTTATTACTATTGCAAACAATAGAGTATATTAGGACATTTGAATTGAAGAAGATTGATATAAAATTTTAGTAGTTTAAGCAAACAGCTTTAACTGACATGTAGTTTAGAGTTATACTTTTTATAATAAACATGAATTCTACTAAGATTCTCATTTTTTGTAACAAGTTCTGGATAAAATTTTTAATAATTAAATGCATTTTATTATATTTTTCATTTTATAATAAGATTATTTGCTTTTAAAAGCTTTAACAACACAAGCATAAGAGCAACAAAATTGCATTTTCTGAGATTAACATGTTACATTTACTTTCAGGTATGTCTCCCAAGTATCATTTTGACTAACTGTTATCATTAATATTGTACACTTGATTGACAATAATAAAAAATAACTAATAGAGAATTTTTCAACAAAACAGTATAAAGTGTTTTAAATTTAACTTTAATTGTTGTTTAATATTTCAAATTTTTTCTAGACCAAAAATATATTTACCAGTAGTATGCTGGCAATTGTTAAATAAACAACACTCCAAAGGGCAGGGGTGGAAGATTTTCATTTGTAACATTTGTTCATTTCAGTTGTACATCTTCCATGGCTGATTTCTAGCCACTAATCTGATGTTGCTGATTTTGAACTTGGGAAGAAATGCTCAAATCAGCTTTCCCAAGCCAGTTTGAACTGGTGTGGTCATGCTATTGTTGTGAGACCCTTGAGTTGCTTTCAAGTTTATGCTATGAAAAATACAATTTATAGTGAATATCTTTATATATTTTTTATGTAGAAAATTTCTGGGGAATTTTCTACAGAGAAGTCTCAAAAAAAAATGTTTGAGTCAAATTTTCTCTTCTAATCCTCTTTGAAAACCAATTTGCTTTCCACAGCATTGTGCCAACGATTACAAAGAAATATAGAGTGAGGAAATATATCTGTTACATTATGAGTAATATGTCACTTATTTCATTTTCTTTTGTTCTGGAATTTTTATAAAATTCATTTATTTGAGGAATTATTTTGTTAGTTATAAGTTTTCCTTTAAGTTCTTTACTTCTTTGTACTGAAATTCATGTCCCTCTCTTCTTGGCTATCATTAAAATTCTTACTGCAGTTGACTTATTAATTAATAGTAATTAATTAATTATTGGCTTAAATGTTTATTCAAGTAATGCATGCAGGAGAATAATTGCACATGTCAGTAATCTATAGATGTTTTTCCAAAAGGAACATACCTGGGCAACAGGCACCTATATTGAGAAGTCAAATATTACCTGTACCACTGAAGTCTCCTTCATGTTCCCTTCCAGTCACTACCTGATATCCTTCTCCTAAAAGTAACCAATGTCCTAACTATTAAAAACACTGACTTGTTTTGTAACATTTTTACTAAATTAATGAAGTATAACAATATATATTTAATGGCTATAGTGCTGTTACAAGCCAACTCCTGAAGAGCATGATTTGGTGTGGCCAGGAGACCAAAGAATACAACTGGCATTTAGTCAGGCATAAGCTTTCTTGGGACTTATGAACAGGATAAAATGTGATGGCAGCGGTTGAGAGAATGAAGATAGCACTCCACGAAGAGATGAGAAAATGAGGGGTGATATATAGGGGTTTCAGAACAAGGACATTCCACAGGGTATGAGAACAGAGTTCTGCTAAGGTTGCGTGAAGCGGACACATGGGATGTGGTGATGTTTTCACTGCACTTATAGGAAGGATGTTTACCAAGGACGTTTACTGCTTTGGGAAGATTATAGTTTATGATGCTATCTCTGCGTTCTCTCCTCTGTGGGGAGGGATGTTAACCTTTAACTTATGCCTAGACACACAGGCAGATACATGCTGAGGACTTAGAGGGACCTGGGTCCCCACAATCCATCCCCACATAGCAGCCTATGTTGACCATAGGACAAGCATAGCATTCAGGTTCCACAGCAACAGTGTAAAAGAGAACAGCCAAAGTCGTTACCTGTTTTTCAGTGACAACTGCAGCACCACCTGACACAAAAATGGCCAAGGGGTAGAACCACCAGGGGATACACTTTACTCTATATAGAGCCTTGATGGTAAAACTACACAACTCAGGTGGTAACCACCCCACATCATGGATTCCCTCTTGTTCCATACAGACAGGCGCAATGTGATCTATGGTGACAGACTCAGCTGTTAACCATCCTAAACCATTACATACAGAATATCCTAATAAAGGCCTGGGCTTATTTGCCTGTTCCCTTAAAAGGGAAAAAATAAAATTATGAGTGTCGTTGAAAGCCAACAGCTGAAGCTCAGTCTTAAATGAGAAGGTCTTGTTCCAAACTTTTGATGGGTCATATTTTGCCGTGCCAGCAAGGTGTTCCACACTATCCAATTTGCAGGAGTGACCATCCAAGGAAGGCCAGTAGCACCTGAGGTGTCTGTAATCTTTGTCTTAACAATATATTTGTGAGTTTCATCCATGATTTTATGGAAATTCATTATGTGAATATACCATAACAATTTTTTTTACTCTTTATTGAGCATTTGTGCAGTTTCTGGTTTAGGCTATCACTACCCTTGCTTCTATAAACATTCTAACTCATGTCTTTTAGCAAAAATATGTGCTAAATTCTGTTGAGGACATCCATAGGAGTGGATTTAAAGGGCCAGAGCATATGTTCAATTTTAATAGGTATTGCCAAACAATGTTTCCAAAATGTTATGCCAATTTGGACTTTCACAAATAGGTTATGGAAATGTATTATTTATTTTTTATTTTCATTATTCCTGTTTTAAAGTGTGTTTCATGGATCCAGTTTTAATTTACACTTTCCTAATGACTAATCAGTTTTCATGTGTTAAGAGCCATATGTACATTTTATTTTATAAAAAACTCTGTTCAAAACTTTTCTTCACTATTCTATTGGATTTTCAGATTTATTCTTATCAATTTGTAGATGTTCTTTACATATTCTAGATGAGTCCTAAGTAGTATATGTTCTTGGTTTATTTTCCAATACTCTGTGGGTTGCCTTATATATTTTAATAAATAAAAATAATCAATTTTAACATACTCCAATTTTCTCTTTTATTGTTGTGTAATGTTTTTTGTGTTTTCTTTAAGAAAATCTGTGGCACCTCCAAAGTTACTGATATATGTTCCTATGTTTTCAGCTAAAGGCTTTTTTGAATGTTGCTATTCACACTTATTTCTACAGCCTGTCTGGCGGTGATTTTTATTTTTGGTGTGAGGTTGGATTCAAGGCACTATTTTCCAAATGAATGGCCAATTGATCAAGCAAAAATTTTAAAGGATAATGTTTTCTCTATTGAACTGCAGTATCACATTTGTCATAAATTAGGTTACTGTATCTGTTTGAATCTTTTATTGGACTGTCCATTTTGCCAGATTGATCAGATTGTCTATGCTGTATTTATAACTTCCTTAATTACTATAAATTAATAATATTTTTTAATATCTGGTAGTGTAAGTCTTTAAGGTTTGTTCTTATTCTTCAAATTGTTTTGATTGTTTTTGGTCCTACATATTTCCATATATATTCTAGAATCTGATTGGCAATTTTTTGAAAAGAAACCTTATGGGGATATTAAAAACTTTATAACAATGACGTTATAATCCATAGTCTGGCACATCTCTCCACTATTTAATTCTAATTTCATTTATGTCAATATGTCTTTTAGGACATTTCTGTATATACTTTTCAAAGCAGATATCTCTCATATTTTTCATTAGATTTTTTCATAGATTGTTGTTATTGGATATTATTGCAAATACTATTTTGAAATTTTATTTCTATGTGTTGCTGATACATAGATATATATACAAAAGATCTTTTAACATATATACAAATGATTTTGCATATTGTCTCATTGATCTTCTTAAATTCATTTACAAATTTTATTAATAAATTGTTTTGGAATTTTCTATATAAGCAATTATAATATCTGCAAATAATGACAGTTTTATTTCTTCTTTTCCATGCATTATGACTACTTTTATCTAATATATTTAGTTTCAATATTAAATAGAAGATATGGTAAGCATCTTTCTCTCTTTCTTATTACCAATATTTTACCATTGTAAGATGTTTATTGCAGTTTTGTAGGTTTTTTATAATATTAGGGAAATTCCTTTCTAAAACTAGTTGGCTTAAAGTTGTTTCAAATGTTCTTTATGCCTTTTTCAAGATGCTTATATGATTTCCATATTTTGCCAATGAATGTTGTTTATTAAATGCCTTATTGTTATCATTTTAATATGCCAAACTACTTATACTTTCCTCTTTAATTCTGTTTTAAATACCAGAGAATCTTTTTTTGGTACACTACTTCAGATTTTTTTCAACAATTTTCATGAGACAAGATTGGTCTTTAATATTCTTGTCCTGCAATATTTTTGTCAGATGTTGGAATCAAGGCTATTTTGATGTCTACAAAAGAGTTAGGAATGTTTTCTATTATTCTATTTGGAAGTGTTATGTAAGGTTGGTGTTATTTCTTCTTAAATATTTGGAAGAATTCCACAGTAAATCTACTTGAGTCTGGGATTTTCTTTGTAGCAAATTTATATAACTGATTTTATAATTTCAAAATAATCAAAAGATACTGCCATTTTCCATATTTGTATTCTGTTAGCTTTAGTAAGCTTTATATCTTGGGATTTTTTCTCTTACATTCAAATCATCAAAGATATTAGTGTAAAATTTTCTATAATACTCAAATATTGCCATTTTGATATGTGTAAACTATTTTATGATGTTCCTTTTTTATTCTTGATATTGGTGTTTTGTCTTTTTATCTGCAAGTCTTGCTAGGAATTGAACAATTTGTTAATTTTTTTAAGAGCCAACAAATCTCTGGCATTCCAAACTCCTATTTATATTGTGTATTTGTCTATTTCTCTTTAAGGGGTAGTCATTTTTTTAACTCCCATATTTGTGTTTTACATGAGGTTTTACTATCTTACACATTCCTATGCTACAGTTTTTAACTTTCCTTATAGTAATATACATAACCTTAGCCTTTACCTTTCAACCACTGTCACACCCATATAATAGCACTGCAAGTTACAAACACCATGATATATTTTAACCTTTTTTATTCATTTCCAAAGATTTACAAACAACATTTTTACCAATTCTGCACAGATTAACCCTCAGCTTTCCATTCTCTACTCTCCTACTCTTTTCTGGTGACCTATATTCTAATTATTATCTCCATGACTTTACACAATATATTTGGTTCGTAATAGCACAATCATACAGTATTTGTCTTTTTGCATCTGGCTTGCTTCACATAACATAATGTCCTCCAGGTTCATCCATGTTGTCATATGCTTCACTACTTCATTTCTTCTTACCACTGCATAATATTCCATTGTGTGTATATACCACAATGTGTTTATCCATTCATCAGTTGATGGACACCTGGCTTCTTTCCAGCTTTTGGCAATCATGAATAATGTCACTATGAACATCAGTTTGCAGATGTCTGATTGTGTCTCTGCTCTCATTTCTTCTGGGTATATCTCTAGTAATGGTATTTCCACGGCACATG
Organism: Cabassous unicinctus; assembly: GCA_029593785.1. Lineage (NCBI taxonomy): Eukaryota > Metazoa > Chordata > Mammalia > Cingulata > Chlamyphoridae > Cabassous > Cabassous unicinctus. Next base: position 9,408 of record JAQZBX010021135.1, read on the forward strand.
GCAAGCCTATATTCAACTTCCTTAGGAACTGCCAACAATCCTCCACAGTAGCTTTACCATTCTCTATTCCCACCAACAATGACTAAGCATTCTTATCTCTCCACATCCTCTCTAAGATTTACAATTTTCCAACTTTTTAACAATGTCCAGTCTAATAAGTGTGAAATGATATCTCATGGTAATTTTAATTTGCATTTCTCTAATTGCTAGTGATGTTTCTTCACCAAATGCTAGTGAGTTTCTTCACCATTTGTATTTCTTTGGACAATTGTTTTTGCAAGTCTTTTGCTCATTTTTGTCTTTTTATTGACTTGCATGACCTCATTGTATAGAGATATTAAACCCTGATCGGAAATATGATTGCCAAATATTTTCTCCCCTTGAGTTGGTGGCCTATTGACCCTTTTGACAAAGTCCTTTGAGGTGCAAAAGTGTTTAATTTTGAGAAAGTCTGATTTATCTATTTTTCTTTTTGTTGCTTGTGCTTTGGGTATAAGGTTTAAGAATCTACCACCTACCAAATGTCCTGAAGATGTTTTCCTACATTTTCTTCTAGGACTTTTATATTTAAGTCCTTGATCCATTTTGAGTTAATTTTTGTATAGGTGTGAGATAGGGGTTTTCTTTCTTTCTTTTGGATATGGCTATCCAGTTCTGTCATAACCATTTGTTGAATAGATTGCTCTGGTCCAGCTGGGAGGACTTGACTGCCTTGTCAAAAATCGCTTGACTGTAGATGTGAGGGTCTATTTCTGAGTTCTCAACTCGGTTCCATTGGTCAAGTATTTTGTTTATCTTTATGCCAGAACCATGCTGTTTTTACCACTGTAGCTAGGTAATATGCTTTAAAGTCGGGAAGTGAGAGTTCTCCAACTTCACTCTTTTTTTTTAAAGATCTTTTTGGCTCTTTGGGACCCTTACTCTTCCAAATAAAGTTGATAATTGGCTTTTCCACTTCTGCAGAAAAAACTGTTGGTATTTTTATAGAGATTGCATTGAATCTGTAAATCAGGGAGTAGAATTGACATTTTAATGATATTTAGTCTTCCAATCCATGAACATTGAAAATCTTTCTATTTATTTAAATCTTCTTCAGTTTCTTTTAACAGTGTTTATAGTTTCCTGAATACAGGCCCTTTATGTCTTTGGTTAAGATTATTCCTAAATATTTGATTGTTTTAGTTGCTAGTATAAATGGAATTTTTTTCTGATTTCCTTCTCCAATTGCACATCCTTAGTGTATAGAAATGCTATTGATTTTTGCATATTAATCGTATATCCTGCCACTTTGCTGATCTTTGTCTATTAGTTCTAGTAGTTTTGTTGTGGATTTTTTCAGGAGATTATAGATATAGGATCATTTCACCAGTGAATAGTGAAAGTTTACTTCTTCCTTTCTTATTTGGGTGCCTTTTTCTTCTTTATCTAGCCTAATTTTCTAGGCTAGAACCTCTAGCACAATATTGAATAACAATGGTGACAATGGGCATCCTTGTCTTGTTTCTGATCTTGGAAGGAAACCTTTCAGTCTTTCACCATTGAATACTATGCTAGCTGTAGGTTTTTCATATATGCACTTTACCATATTGAGGAAACTTCCATCCATTCCTGTCTTTTGGAGTGTTTTTATAAAGAAAGGGTGCTGTACTTTATCAAATGCCTTTTCTGCATCATTTGAGATTATGTGATTATTCTTCTTCAATTTATCAATGTGATATATTGCACTAATTGATTTTCTTGTGTTGAACCTCCCTTGCATACCTGGGATAAAACCCACTTGATCTTGGTGTATAATCCTTTTAATGAACTTTTGGATTCTGTTTGCAAGTATTTTGGTCAGGATTTTGCATCTATATTTACTACAGTTATTGTTCTGTAATTTTCTTTTTTTGTAGTATCTCTATCTGGTTTTGGTATTAGGGCGATGTTGTCGTCATAAAATGAGTTTGGTAGAGTTCTTTCCTGTTTATTTTTGGAAAAGTTTTAGCATGATTGGTATTAGATCGTCTTTGAATGATTGGTAAAATTCACCTGTGAAGCCATCTGGTCCCAGGCTTTTCATCATTAGGAGGTTTTGATGCCTGTGTCAATCTCTTCACTTGTGATTGTTTTGCTGAGGTATTCTATTTCTTCAAGTGTTGTGGTACATGATTTGTGTATTCTTAGGAATCTGTTCATCTCCTCTACATTGTCTAGTTTTTTGGCATACAGGTGTTCATAGTATCCTCTTATGATCTCTTTTATTTCTGTGGGGTCAGTGATAATGACCTCCCCCTTCATTTTTTTATTTTATTCATTTGCATCTCCTCTCGAAGGTTTTTATATTAATTTTTGTCAGTCTAGCTAAGGGTTTGTTGACTTTGTTGATCTTCTCAAAGAATCAACTTTTGGTTTTGTTGAATCTCTCAATTTTTTTCTCTCAAGTTCATTTATTTCTGCTATGATCATTACTATTTCTTTCCTTCAGCTTGTTTTGGGATAAGTTTGATGTTATTTTCTAGTTCCTCCAGGTGTGTATTTAGACCTTCAATTTTAGCTCTTTCTTATTTTTTTTCCACTTTTAAAAAATTTTTTAAAAGATACTTCGCTTACATAAATGTTACAGAGAATATATAGGGGATTCCCATATGCCACACTCCTGACTCCTCCCACATTTTCCCACATTAGGAACATCTTTCATCAATGTGCTACATTCATTGCAATTGATAAACACATTTTGGAGCATTGCTACTAAGCATGGATTATAGTTCACCTTGTAGTTTACACTCTCTCCCATTTGACTCTGGAGATTATGGCTGGATATATAATGGCCTATATCTGTCTTTGTAATGTCATTCAGATGATTCCCAAGTCCCAAAAATGCCCCCCTATTAAACCTATTTTTCCCTATCTCTAACCCCAGAACATCCATGGGTCATTGCCTTCACATCAATGATATTTATTCCATTGCTAGAATCACAAGTTGTCTATAGTAGAATACTAGTAAGTTTATTTTAGACCATAGTTTGTTTCCCAATCCTGAGGATTCTGGGATGGTGATGCCCACTCCACCATTAATTGAGGGGGCTTTGATATCATACATCTGATAGATGGGACTCTCTTGCTTGTAGTTGTAGGTACTCTTGGTTCCTTGGTATGTTGTTTGTCCATCATCTCCTCCCAGTTAGTTGTCCTGGTGAGTGCATTGAACTGGAGAGTAGGTATTGCAACTCCGTTGAAACACTCAAAGATTTAAGTCTCTCGGATGTACACTACCAACTCTAGTACTAATAATAGGTTCAAATAGAAGGACAGAAGAGCCATGCATAGGGAAACCACTGCTGAATCTAACTAAGTCACACTGGGGAGCATAAATACCAGATTAGGGCCCACTGGCAAGGGGCCAAATTCTTGAACTCTTTGCCCTGACAATAGTGTCTGGATGTCTCCATATCCCTGAGGAGCTTCGCGATCTACTTTGGCTGTCAATGAGATCCTGTTGACATGTGCATAAACACTACCTCTGGGAGGGCCTTTTGAATCACTTTGAATTCTCTTAGCCATACAAACTCATTTGTCTTTAGTTTTTCCCCCTTTTGGTGAAGATATTTTTTTGTTTTGTTTTATTTTGTCCAGATGCATTGCTTGTTGGTAACAATCCGCTGGTGCTAGGGAGGCTCATCCCCGGTACTCATGTCCCACGCTGAGGGGAAGTTATTGCTTTTATATGCTGAGTTTGGCTTAGAGAGAGGCCACATTTGGGCAACAAGGAGGCTCCCCCATAGGTAATTCTTAGGCACCCTACATCACTAGGCTAAGTTTCAATTTCAAGAGCAAAGATTCATAAGCATAGTCATCAATATCAAGGGTCCTTCAATGGACCATTCTCCTTCACAAGTCATTGCCCTGTACTTGGGTCATTCTTGTTGTTCCATTAGAGAATGTGGCAGAGCTCCCCTGGATGGGAATTTCATATTTTTTGGTTTTGTGTGAATCTCCACCCACCGTGACAATGTTCCATGAACATTTGAACACATTTATGTGCCTTATATGTACACCCAGGTGAATTGCCTCCCATGTATTTCCCCTCACTGACACCCCACACCAATGATCCTCCCCATCACAGTTATAACCCATCTGTGATTAAAAACTTCTTCAAAAATGAAGTCAAAAAATAGCCACATATAATTAATAAGAAAATGAAATAACAATGATAGTTTTATATATAAGAAGTAAAATATAGAAAAAATAATAAAAAGTAAAAATAGAATATTTTTTTAAATTGAAATATTAAAAAATAAAAATATTTTAAGAAAAAAATTTTTTTTACATTTTTCCTTTCATCACTGTAAGACTGTTGTCTTGTTTCTATAGTAACATTTTCTTTCATTTATTCCCCCAGTGTCTTACTATATGTTTTTGTTTTTGTTTTTATTTAATTTTTTCTTCAAAAACGTTTAGGTCACAGTAGAGTCACATACAGAATGCAGGGGATTCCCATATACTCAACATCCTCCCTTTTCCCCCCTTTCGCTTATCAATAACCTGTTAAATGTGAATGTTATATTTGTTACAATTGATGCACAAATATTGAAACATAACTACTAGCCATTGTCAATAGTTTCATTATGGTTTACTTTTCGGACCATACACTTTTATAAGATCTGATAAAATTTAATGTGGCCTGTATCCATCTTTGCAAGATAATGCAGAACACTTCCATCACCCTGAAATTGCCCCCTGTTCCATCTATTTTATTTCTCCCTCCTCCTCCCCTTTGGGCCCATGGCAAACACCAGGCTTCACTCCTTTAAGGACAAGATTCATAGTTACTTGCACCTTCACTGAGGGCTTGACACACTGCTCTGTCCTCCCCATTTAGGCACTGCTGATGCTTTCAACTGGCTCCCATGCACTATTTGAGAACATAGTGGGCCACCCTAGGATGAGAGTCCACACCTTTCCACTCATTATGTGGGTCTCTACCCACTGATGCAACACAGTATGCCAAAATAATCAGTAAAAGGCCCCTAGTAGCCTCCCCCAGGTGCAACCTGATGCCCAATTGGCCCCTATCCAATACCCTAAACCAGTAACCCTTCCATGTCAAATTGCCAAATGAGCAATCCCAACATTGTAATTTCAACCACGTATCTGCCAATTCCCAGTGTTCAACTGCTCCCTCCTCCAACCCTCTCCCCAATTCGATGTAACATCCAATCCACCCTCCCCACTCTGCCCCCCGTCAAACCTGCACCACCCAACCCAATAATTTTATTATGCCCCTGTCATGTCCCTTCACTGCTCAACTGCACACTTACACCTTGTCATAGCTTTTGCCCATATGGACATTGGCTCACAACCTTCTTCTCCCTTTCTGTTTCCTGTAAAGCTATCTTCCATATACTAGCTCTTTGAGTCTGCTTGGTTTGCTTAATTTATATCAGTGAGGTTATGTAATGATTTGTCCTTTAATGCCTGGCTTGCTTCACTCATCATAAGGTCCTCAAGGTTCATCCATGTTGTCCCATGTGTTAGTACTGTATTCCTTCTTACTTCTCAGTAATATTCCATTGTGTGTATATGTCACATTTTGTTTATCCATTTAGCAGTTGATGGGTATTTGGGTTGATTCCAACTTTTGGCAATAGTGAGTAATGCTGCTGTGAACATTGGTGTGCATATATTTGTTTGTGTCCTTGCTTTCAATTCTGGGTATATACCCAGCAGTGGAATTGCTGGATAATATGGCAGATCTATAGTTAGTATTTTGAGGAACCACCAAAATGTCCTCCACAAAGGCTGGACTATTCTACATTCCCATCAGCAGTGGATGAGGGTTCCCATTCCTCCACATCCTCTCCAACACTTGTAGTCCTCGTTTGTTTGTTTTTTAATTCCCACCAGTCTAATGGGTGTAAGATATTTCCTCATTGTAGTTTTGATTTGCATTTCCCTAATAGTTAGTGATGTTGAGTATCTTTTCATGTGCTTTTTAGCCATTTGTATTTCTTCTTTGGAGAAGTATCTATTCAAATCATTTGCCGATTTTTTAAATGGGCTGTTTGTCTTTTTATTTTTGAGGTGTAGGATTTCTTTATATTTGATAGATAATGGACTCCTATCAGATATAAGTTCACCAAATGTTTTCTCCCATTGAGTAGGCTGCCTTTCACTTTCTTGACAAGCTCCTTTGAGGTGCAAAAGGTTTAATTTTGAGGAGGTCCCATTTATCTATTTTTTCTTTCACTGCTCATGCTTTGGGTGTGAAGTTCATTAAATCATTTCCTGTTACAAGGTCCAGTAGATGATTCTCTACATTATCTTTCAAGGTCTTTAGGGTCTTGGCTCTTATATTTAGATCTTTGATTCATCTTGAGTTGATTTTTGTATAAGGTGTGAGAAAGATATCTTATTCTTTTAGATATGGATATCCAGTTCTCCAAACACCATTTGTTGAAAGGGCTATTTTCTCCCAGTTGAGTGGGCTTGGTGGCCTTGTCGAATCTGAGATGACTGTATATGCAAGGGTCTTTATCAGTTCCATTTGTCAGTATGTCTATCCTCATGCCAATGCCATGTAGTTTTGAGTACTGAGCTTTATTTTATGTTTTAAAGTCAGGTAGTGTGATTCTTCCACTTTCAGTTTTCTTTCTCAATATGCTTTCTTTGGATATTTGTGCAGCTTGCCCTTTCAATTAAATTTCATAGTTAGTTTTTCCAGATCAGTTAAAAATACTCTGTTGATCTTTATTGGGATTACATTAAATCTGTAGATTAGTTTGGGTAAGATAGATATCTTAATGATGTTTAATCTTCCTATCCATGAACAAGGAATATTCTTCCAATTATTTAAGTCTTCTTTGATTTCCTTTAACAGTGTTATGTAATTTTTTCCACATAAGTCTTTTACATCTTTAGTTAAATTTATTCCTAGGTATTTGATTCTTTCAGTTGGTATTGGAAAAGGTATTTTTTTTTCCTGATATCCTCCTCAGATTGCTCATTGTTGGTGTACAGAATTGCTACTGATTTTTGCAAATTGATCTTATAACTTGCGACTTTACTGAACTCATTTATAAGCTCTAGAAACTTTGTTGTATATTTCTCAGGGCTTTCTTTGTATAGGATCATGTCATAGACAAGTAGTGAAGTTTTTACTTCTTCCTTTCCAATTTGTATTACTTTTATATCTAATTCATGGTAACTGCTCAAGTAAGTACTTTTAACACAATACTAAAGAGGAGTGGTAATAGTGGGCATCCTTGTCTAGTTCCCTATCTTAGAGGAAAATCTTTTAGGATTTCTCCACTGCATATGATATTTGCTGTAGGCTTTTTGTATATATCCTTTATCATGTTGAGGAAGTTTCATTCTATTCCTAATTCTGTAGTGTTTTTATCAGGCAAGTGTGTTGTATTTTGTCTAATGCTTTTTCTGCATCTATTGAGATGATCATTTGATTTTTTTCTTTTGATTTCTTTACGTGGTGTATTACATTGATTGGTTTTCTTATATTGAACCATTCTGGCATAACAGGGATAAAACCACTTGGGCATGGGGTATAATTCGTTTGATGTGTTGTTGAATATGATTAGTAAGTATTCTGTTGAGGATTCTAGCATCTAGGTTCATTCGGGAAATTGGTCTATAGTTTTCCTTTCTTATAGTGCCTTTGTTTGGCTTTGTTATTCGGGTGATGTTGGCATCATAGAATGAGTTAGGCAATGTTCCTTCCACTTCTATTTTTGGAAGAGTTTAAGCAGGATTTTTGTTAGTTCTTTCCAGAATGTTTGGAAGAATTCACCTGTGAAGCCATCTGGTCCTGGGCTCTTCTTAGTTGGGAGATTTTTGATGACTGATTTTATCACATTACTTGTGATTGGTCTGTTGAGCTCATCAATTTCTTCTTTCATCAATGTAGGCTACCTGTATATTTCTAGGAATTTGTCCACATCCTCTAAATTGTCCATCTTGTTGGCATATAATTTTTCAAAGTACCCTCTTATGATACAATTTATTTCTGTGGGGTTAGTGGTGATATCCCCTTCCTCATTTCTTATTTTGTGTATTTGCATCTGCTTTTTATTCCTTGTTAGTGTAGCTAGCGGTTTGTCAATTTTATTGATCTTCTTGAAGAACCAGCTTTTGGTTTTGTTTATTTTTTCTATTGCTTTCTTATTTTTTATTTCATTTAATACTGCTCTTTTGTTATTTCCTTCTTTCTACTTCCTTTGGGGTTAGTTTGTTGTTCTTTTTCTAATTCCTCCAGGTGTGCAGTTAAGTCTTTGATTTTAGCTCTTTCTTCTTTTTTGATATATGCATGTATGACTATGAATTTCCCTCTTAGTACTGCTTTTGCTGCATCCCATTGGTTTTGATATATTGTGTTTTCATTTTATTCATTTCAAAGTTGTTTATGATTTCTTTTGCAATTTCCTCCTTGACCCACTGTTTGTCTAAGAGTGTGTTATTTAACTTCCATATCTTTGTGTCTAATCTGGTTCTCTGGCCCTTACTGATTTCAAGCTTAAATCCAATGTGGTCAGAGAAATTACGTTGTATAATTTCAATCTTCCTGAATTCATTGAGAGTTGTTCTGTTGCCTAGCATGTGATCTATCTTGGAGAATGATCCATGTGCATGCAAGAAAAATGTATATCCCTGTGTATTTGGATGTAATTATCTGTATATGTCTGTTAGGTCCAGATAATCTAATGTATTATTCAAAGTCTTTGTTTCTTTATTAATTCTCTGTTGAGATGTTCTGTCTAATGATGATAGTTGTGTATTAAAGTCTCCCATTATAATTACAAGGGCATCTATTTCTCCAACTAGTTTTTCCAGTGTTTGTCTCATGTTTTTTGAGGCACCCTGGTTAGGTGCATAAATGTTTATGATTGTTCTTTGTTCTTGAAATATTACCCTTTTTATTAATAGTGCCCATCTTTGTTCCTTACAATAATTTTGCATTTAAAGTCTATTTTTTTCCCATATTAGTATAGCTACTCCCACCCTTTTTTGGTTATTGTTTGCTTGTAAAATTGTTTTCCAACCATTAGCTTTCAGCCTTCTTGAATCCTTGGGTTTCAGGTGGGTTTCTTGTAGACAGCATATAGATGGGTCATATTTCCTTATCCACTTTGCCAGTCTGTGTCTCTTGACTGGTGAGTTATGTCCATTAACATTCAATGTTATTACTGTCATGGAATTACTTAGATTAACCATATTTTATTTGGGTTTATGTATGTCATAAGTTTTTTTTTATTAATCTTTTTTCTTTTTAGTTGTTCTTACACTCTCCTCCAACTCTGTCTCTCACCTGTTTTTTCCTTTCAACCTGCAGAACTTCCTTTAGTATTTCTTGAAGTGCCTGTTTCTTAGTAACATACTCTCTTAGATTCTGTTTGTTGTGAATATTTTGAACTCTCTCATTTTTGAATGCCGTTTTTGCTGGATAGAGAATTTTGGTTTGAAGTTTTTTTCCTTTAGCACCTTACCTATGTCATACCACTCTCTTCTTGCCTTCATTGTTTCAGATGAGAAATCAGCACTTAATCTTTTCGAGCTCCCCTTATATGTGATGGTTCTCTTTTCTCTTGCTCCTTTTGGTATTCTCTCTTTGTCTTGAACATTGGACAATTTGACAAGTATATGTCTTGGAGTAGGACTGTTGGGATTTATACTGTTTGGGGCATGCTGCACATCTTGGATCCATCTCTTCCAATAAGATTGGTAAATTTTCAGCCATTATTTCATCCAACACTCTTGCTGTCCCTTTTCCCTTCTCTTCTCCCTCTGGGATTCTATAATGTATATGTTTGTGTGTTTTGTGTTGTTGTTCAAGTCCCTGTATGCCTGCTGGATATTTTTTATCTTTTTATCTATCTGTTCTACTATCTGTTTGGTTTCAGCTGTACTCTCTTCCACACTGTTGGGCTTTCCTCTGCTTGTCCAAATCTGCTGTTGTGCGCTTCCACTGTATTTTTTATTTCTTGGATTGTGTCATTCATCATCAACATATCTGTTATCTTTTTATCTATGTTTGCAATTCCTTCAGAATGTTCTCCCAGTGTCTTCTTAATATCCTTAATCTCTTCCTTCAGTTCATTAAGTTGATTCATGATATTTGTTTGGACATCTCTGATTAGTTGTTCCATTTTGTTGTTTGTTCTTTGATCTGAGCCATGTCTTCCTGTTTCGTAGTGTGGATTGATTTTATTTTATTTTTTTGCTGGTATCTAGTCATCTGTTTATCTTGATGTGTTTATTCAGTTGATTGGCTTCTCTCTGTTCTGTGGTTTTATTTTGTTGTTTTTCAGTAAGTGTTACTTGACACTTCATTCCTCTTATTCTATTTCCTTGCCATTGTCTATGTTCCCTTTAAAAAAATATTAGTTCTAGAGAAATAGGAGCAGATAGGAAGAGAGAATGAATAATAGTAGTGATAATAGTAAAAGATATGAGAGGGAACATACAAGATGTAGGCAATTGAGTAATTGACCCAAGTAAGAAGTACAGAAGAATAATATTAGGAAAACGGTTATAGAAACAATGAAACATGAATCAGAATGGAGAAAATTATAGAAAGATTTAAAAGTCCAGAATGATGAGAAGAGGGGAAAAGAAAAAGTAGAAGAGAGAAGGAAAGAAATTAAAAAAAAATCAAACATGAGAAAATAAAACATGGAGAAAGTAGGAGAGAGAAAGAGAGAGAAATGAGTACAAGAAAAATTGAAGACCAAGCCCAAAGAGGTGGAATGGAAGAGCAACAAAAGAAAACAGAAAATATAAGGGTGAAGGAGGGAAAAGATATAGCATAGATACAAAAAATTGGGAAACAAAAGAAAGAGAAAAAACTAACAGAGAAACAGAGAAACAAAGGAAGAAGGACTATAACAACAAAAAATGAAAAGAGCAGCTACTCATTTTTCATTTTTTTGTTTTTTAAAAAGAAAAAGAAAAACAGGAAGAGGGCAGGAAAAGGATCAAAAAGCCAAGATAAACATGGAAAATAACCTTTTCTCTTGGAACCTTAGTGATCTTCTCAGGCTGTTGCTATTCAACAATCCATCGCCCTGCAGCCTGTCCTTTGCAGGTTTTAAGTCAAGTTTTAGTGAGTAAAATAAGGCAAGTAAAAAAGGAAACTCTTTTTTTTTTTCAAATAAGAGATCCAATAAAAGCTAATACAAAGAGGATGTCAATATGTTCCCTGTCATAAAATTTCACTGGATGCTTTATATCCTTGTATCACTTCTTAGAGAAGAGCTGGGGATCAAACCAGGGACCTTGTATATTCTAGGCAGGAGCTCTTCCACTGAGCTAATGTGTCTTCTTAAGTTAGTAAGACTTTTCATAAACCTGTCAGCCCCTATTCCCTCTCTGTTATTTCTGCCTCCTTTCTGATGTAAATTCTTTCTTTACCTAGTCTGCTAGGCATGGCAGCCTGCCTGAGGAGATGCCCCTCTCCTATCCCTGCCTTGCCAGGGTCACTTCCGACACCTAATGGGGACTCAGCTTAGTAAAATGACTACAAAGAGACCTCTGTCCACCCTCTTCATCCCATTCTTCTCCCAGGGAGGTTTCCTCCTCACTCCTTTTGGAGGAGGAAGCCATAGGCTCTACTTAGCCTGTCTGTCCTGAGAGCAGGATATAAGTGCCACTTTCAGCCACAAATGGGAGAAACTCAAGATTTTTTGCCAGCTTCCTTTTATTTCTAGCTCCCTCCTAGATGACCCAGAGCAACTTCCCGTGGGAGTTGTGTAGCACTGTACTTGTCTGCTGAACACCAAAGCATGGTCCAGTGATTTTTATTTTATTTACTTAGATGTTATTTTATTGGGAACTTGGAAAGTTAGTATTGAGATAACTTCTTAACAGACTGACTTTTTTATAATTTTGAAAAGTCCTCTCTCTCTCAATGTTTTCTGTCCTAAAATCTACTTTGCTTGATATTAACATAGCTACACAAGCTTCTGTTTGGTTAGTGCTTATATAGACTATCATTTTTTCACATTCTTTTTCTTTCAAAAATATAAGCACTTATATTTAAAGAGTGTCTCTGGTAAGAAGTATGTCTTTTGGTTTTGTTCTTTAATCCAATCTGACACTCTTTTTTAAGTCTTCTAATTGGAATATCATTCTGTTTACATTTAATAAACATACTTATGTAGGTGTTTGTATTCCCACTCTTGTTATTTGTTTACTTTTTAAACCATGTGCTCAATGTCTTTTCCTCTTCCCTTTCTTCATGCCTTTAGAAGCAATCAAAGTTTTTATTAAAATTTTCTTTTCATTTACTTATTATTTTCCCATATGATATTATTTCAGTGATTTACTCAGAAACTACTATATGCATCTATAGCTTATTATAGTCTAATACAATTTTTAAAAACTTTACCAACTTCCCTGATGCAACTTGAACCTTACAACTTTTAAGCTCCATTTACACTCTCATGCCTTTTGCATTATTTTCTTAAAAATTAGTTTTCATGGATTTTAAAATCATGTAAGTCATTGCATTTTTTTAACAGTCAAAATTCAATGATATTTACACAGTTATATAACCATTCTTCATTTTTTCCCTTCTATACCATGTTTCCTTTTGAGATCATTTTTCTTTTAATATTCTTTTATCTCTGCTTTTTTACTGGTCTGAAATGTCTATTGTGCTTTCATATTTGAAGGAAATCTTGACTATAGAATTATAGGTTGACTGTTTTTCTTTCATAATCCTCAAGATGTTATTACACTTTCTTCCAGCTACTATATTTTATGTCAACTCTGAACCTTATTCTTACACCTTTGAAGTTAAGGCCTTGAATTACATGAGATGATCCATTAGACAATAGAACAATATTCTAAGAAAAAAACATTAAAATAGAGGGTTGAAGCAGAGAAACCAGTGGAGCAAAGTAAAAAATCAAATGATGAGCGTGATAAAAGTGTTTCAGCAGTGAATCTATGCAATGGGATTGAAAAGGATGGAAAGTTTTAAAGGAGTGAGATTCATTCAAATAATCAGATAATAAATATGCACTCGGTTCCTTCTTTATTTCAGATATTGCCTTTGGTGCTTGCTAGATGAATAAAAAATGAACATAATAGTAAGTAAATTATATAATATATTAGAAGGTCTTAGATGATATGCAAATAGAGGAAGTAGTGCAGTATTCAGGGGATCTGAAATGAAGAAAATGGAGAGAAATGGGATGTTTTCAAAATTATACAGGATGTGCTAGACATATTTCATTGAGCCAATGAAGTTTGAGCAGAGGCTTGATGAAAGAATTAGCCATGGTAGTATCTGAGAGAAGAGTTTTAAAGGCAAAGTATATGCAGTGGGGTAATGATTGGATATTTTGAAGAATAACCAAGTGTCTGGAGTAGCATGGAACAAAGGAAAGGAGACAGAGAGTAGGTTAGAAAGGGATTGAGGTTGGCAGAAATAGTGGCCATTACAAAGACCTGGCTTTGACTCTGAGCAAAATGGGTAGACACTGGAAGATATTTAACAGAGGAGCATGGCATGATCAGAATGATTTTACAAAAGTATCATAGTGCTGTTATAGTAAAAGGAAAATCAACAATAAAGTGTCATAAACACTTATAGCAACAGAAATCAAGATCAAAAGTGGCCTTTGAATTTTGTGAGAATGAATTTAATAATACTTTTAGGAAGACCAATTTGATTAACCATAAATGCAGTATAAATATTATAATATTTTAGAGTTCACAAAGTCTTTACTGGGCTTCCCACTCAGTATATTCAGGAGACTCTTGTTAATTATAAACTTCTGCCTAAGATTATATTTATGTACCCAATTTGATATAAATTCCCAATACCAAAGCCTTGTCTTATACTCATTACTCAAAAAAATAAGAATTCAAAATTAAAAATGCAAATTCCCTTAAGGCAAAGATGATGCATGTTTCAGCTTTGGTTTTACTACCAAACCTGGTATATTACCCAGTACTCCATTAAGAGTTGATGATTCAAATTTATAATTCAGTGCTTCTTAGCTTCCATATTGTAATGGACATATTGGACTGCTTCAAGGTGTCATTGATAGTGGTGATTATCATGGTCAGATGGAATATTGGCTTTTGTCTTAACCACTATAATCAAGATGAAATGTTTTAAAGTGGGTTATGCCTTTGTTGATATTATCTCTGTAGAGCCATATAACTCTATTCATACAGAAAGAGAAAAAGAGCACATTATCCCATAGGTTACAATAAGCAGCCTTTGCAGAGCTATATCTTACTCTGTCTGTGCTGGGCCCTGTACAAGTCCTTGATTTCATCTGTCCCTTTTCCTTAAATGTGTGGCTCTGGTGAAGTGATAGAAATCAGCATCAATTCCTGGCTGGTTTCAGCCCATTCTCTTTAGCAAATATCAACACATAAGGACTCTTCATAAGAATGTGCCAATACTTCTCTCTAGGAAGAACTAGAACTTCTTTCTATTTCTTGGCCTAGTCATAAGTTTCTCAACATATGAAATATGTAATTAGTGTATAGATTTATTTATATTCCATACCCTTCCTTTTATAAAATAACTTCCATTTCAAAAAACTATGTCACATTTCATAACAAAGATAAAATTTTTTAATTGTGTAAAAAGCCTTGCCAATTGAAATATGAATTAGATGAAAACAATTATTTTCAAATCTTGAAAAATACCATATATGATTTTGAAGACTTTCCAGTGAATAGAATATAAATTCCTCATTAATGTGGTTAGATACATATAATTAAATGTAGGTCATTGTGACTTTCTGAAGAAAAAGGACATGTAAAATGATGAGCTGTAATTGTTTACTCCTTTCAAGTACCTAACAGTCTTACTTTTCCATAATTGGCTTCACTTTCAACCAAAGAATCTTGTCCAAATATAATTACTTTGAATTTGAAATCACATTAAATATAAGAAAAAAAGGGGAATTAATGAAACTGGAGCAAAAACATGGCTACACTCTACTACTTTTCTGCTGATATCTAATTCTTTTCTCTAGGTGGAACAAGGACAAATTAAACTCCATCCTGTTTGCGTACTAAGCTTGTGGGATGTACTGTAAAGATTCTTTCTTCACAGCAACAAAATCCATCTATTCTATTTAAATATGAAAAGATGGTGTTCTAGTCATTTGTATGTTTTATACTAAAAACATAAATGCTTATATCATTTCAGTCAACCTTTTGTGCATATAAAAATGAATTTAAATTATAAACTTGGAGAAAAGTAGCTGTTTTATTTGTAATACACTTCACCCAGATGGACAAAATGTATTTGCAACCTTAGTCTGTCTTATCTTTCTCCTATTATGGTTTTCTAACTGTATCTATTTCTATACTGTAAGGTAAAAGTGAGCAGTAACATTTCATGCCCACCTATACCCACCCCAACATAAAGGCATACACACCAGGTTTTATTTGTATTTTTATGTTTTACTCTTGTATAAACTTTGGGAATGGGCAAAGGTTTGAAAATCGCAGCTTTTTGAAATGCAAAACCCTTTAGAGAAAAGAGGATTTTGGATTCTAGTAACATTACCTTGGACTATCAAAAATAAATGCCTGAAGGAAGCATATATAAATCCATAAACATTAGATTCAAAAATACATGACATTACTGTTTTCCTGCAAGATCAAAAGATCAAAATACCTTTTAAGGATGGACAAACGAGTTTCAGATAGAGGCAAAGAAATTTGGGAGTAACATGTTTATTTTAAGAAAGGATCACATAGCCTCTCTTTCTAATAGATTCAAAATATGTCTATAAATTTGGAAGATTCTGCCAATAACCAGCATTCATACAAAATTTGGAAGGCAGATAATTAAAAAACATCAGCCATTATTTTTCTCCCACACCAGCAGTGTAATTGTAAGTGAAGGCCTTGTATGAGGTTTAAATGGCTTCTCGGTACAGAGTTGTGAATTTCTTGTTTTAATGCCACTGGCAGCCCAGGTCATTGGCATTGGCCTCCGTGTAATTCCTGCATTCATGGATTTCACGACACCTGACAGCACATATCTGTTATTGTTTGTGGGCTTTTTTTCATTATTTTATTCCCCAGCATATTTACGAAAGAACAAAGTAGTTCTGCCTGCTGTGTGTGTAGCATTAATGTTTGTTAACAAAGTGAAACTGGACAGTTCAGATTGGCCACTTAATAAAGGGTATTTTCATATCAAGCTGAAGACTTTAAATATATTTCTGAAGGATTGAGAATTTTAAAAAGTGGAAGAGAAATATTATGTTTGAATTTTAGAAGATCAAATCTGGTAACAATGAGGTGGATAGTCTTGAAGAGAAAAACAGTACAGGGGTTTTCATAGTAGTTTAGGTGAGAAATGAAAACATGAATTTAGACAATGTCATTCCTATTCAGTTAGAAATGGGAACTAGGAAGAGGAGCAAATTTAGCATGGTGGGAGAAGAGTTTAGTTTCACACTGTTTAGACTGTCTATGGCACACGCAGTAGGGTATTGATTAAGAAAGTAGACTCTGGAATCAGAGAACTTGGGTGCAAATCTTTGTTCACTTCTTGGATGCAAACTCTTGAGTGAGCTACATAACCAGTGGGTGCCCTTTGGGTGTGCTGTGAGGATTCAATGAGGTGACACATGGCAATTACTTAGTATAGTGCTGACACATTATTATCGTTCTATACCTATTAGCTATTACTGCTCTGAAGATGTTAAGAATGAACCTTACAGTGATAATAATAATTCAAGTCAAGAAAACCAGTTAAGTTGTTTATAAGGGTTTTGAATCAGGATATGGATTTGACCTATAGGTTTAAAGTGTATGCAATGTAATTTTAACTATGTTCAGAGAGACAGAAAAAAAGAAATTATTCAAAAATGTCTAAATATGTGCATATACACTAGGTGAAATATGAGGCCTCAGGATCTGCATGGCCCATTGAGTTAGCAATTTTCTCAGCTCACTTGGCTTTTAAAGAATATTGTGGGAATGCACCATCAAATTACCATTGTAAGTCATCTGGCTCTGACTTAGTAACTCAATAAATTAATTGGACTTCTGAAATAGTCAATGAAATAATACATAATTTTAAAAGAAAATTTAGAAAGTGTCTACTATAGTATACTCCACCCACCTGCCTATTAGGAAACTATGTTGCATTTCATTGTATTTCTAGGCTTTGAATCTCATTCCTAAATTAGTGTTCATGACTGTTATGGTGCTCATGCCAACAGAAGTAAAATAATTATGTCATCATATGGAAATATAAATTAGTCGACTCTGTTTTCAACATAACATTGTTTCAAATCAAACTAATTAAAAACTGGGCAATTTATAGAGTAAAATTATTTGGAAGAAAAAATTCTACATTTTATTTTACCCTAGCTCTTCCTAAAACTTTGTTCACTGAAGCATCATGGTGAAATAACTTAAGAATTGTGGAAGAGTGTTTTCTTAATAATCAGTCTTTGTATGACCTTTTACAAATTTCCCCAAGGTAGTATGCTCTTCTCTTTCTAAATTAGATTTTCCTATGTGTTACATCCTTAATTATGAGTAGAATTTGATTTTTTTCTTATAATAACTTCTCTATTTAATCTGATACATCACACATTAAGGTGCATAATGACCCAGAGCTATTTAAAAATAAAACACTATCTTAATGCACATAAAATAATGAGAGATTATTGCAGTGTAAGACAGATTTAGTAGAGTCACATTTAAAAATCAAATTATTGCTGTATCTATGTGTATTCACTTGGAAATTAGAAATGAAAGTATAACTTAAAGTGTGATACAATTAGCCCATATCTTTTAAGCAATTTATCTTCACAGAAGACCATGGTAAATCTCTAGCCAGAAAATACAAATTAATCAAGAGAGTGTAAACTGTAATGTAAAGTATAATCCACACTTAGTGGCAATGCTCTAAAATGTGTTGATCAATTGTAACAAATGTGCAAAACTAATGAAAGATATTGTTAATGTGGGAAAATATGGCAGGAATTGGGAGTGGGGGTGGGGCATATGGGAATGCCCTGTATTTTTTATGTAACATTTATGTAATCTAAGTATCTTTTTAAAAAATTAAAAAGTATATTTAAAAAATACAAATGAAAATGTTAACCAATAACTTCAGCATAAATGATTTTTATTCTCTTCCTTTGGATGGGCTATCACTTCCTATTTTTTATTTGTATTGCACTTTTTTTACACACTAAAATTTTATGTTTTAAAACATTACTCTGGGATTTATCCCCTGATATGTCTGGGTTACTATGTAAAGTGAAGATGATCCTGATATGCTTTCACAGAAACATGTAATTGTTTGAACAAGGAAACCCATTTGTTTGGCAATCCAATTGTTTCTATTTGGGGGCAGAAATACTTCTGGGATAAGTTGTGGGCCTAAATCAGAATGAAGTTTATTTGTTAGGCAATTGCATGGAAAAAAGGGTTTGAAAAAATTAAGGTAAAGGGAGAATGATGCTGTTGCAGATTAATGAGATAGCAGCACACCACTCTTCTTTCTCACACCAACATACATTACAATCACCACTGTTCCCTTAATGATTATTAAATTGCATATTTTTTCATCTTTGTCACAAATAACATTCTGCTGCTAGATAGATAAGTCATGGGCCTAATTTTAGAGGAAAAAAAACTGAAAGCATATCAAGAAAAAAAGCAAGTGTTGGTAGAACTCAGTCTGATCTAGCAAAAATAGAGGTGTGATAAAGAATTACCTTTAAAGGCATAAAACTGAATTTTCATCAAAGGCAGGTACATGGAAATAAATTGCTATGCTTTAAATAAGCTATATTCAATGTGGCTAGAAAAAGATTCACCAGTATCCATAGGTGGGAAAATTATTTCTTCTACTAATCTGCTCTAATAACATTAACTTTATTTCTTTTTATTAAATAAATTAGGAATGTAGAGACCCTTTCTTTTTTTTCTCTAAGTTTTAAATAAAATGTATTTATCAAGAAAATAATAATTCTATGTCAAAATAATATAATATTTAAAGAATATTTGTCCCACTAAAATAATATAAAGAGTTTTATAAAGGTATTTTCTTTGACATTTATGAAACAAGAACCAGGAGAATTATAGGAAGATGGCAGAGTAGGGAGCTCCAGGACTCAGTCCTTCCTCCAGAACAACTATTAAACAGGCTGGATCTGTCTGAAGCAACTATTTTTAAACTCTGGAGGCCAGAAGAACACTGTACAGAATCCAAGGAAGATTTGGAGCAAGAAACTTATAAATTATGGTAAAGAAAATCCAGAACAAAAACAAGAAAGACCAGAATGTGGGCATACTCAACAAAGCCTTTAAAGAAATGATCTTAAAAATGTCCAAGGAGATTCAGGAAAATACAGAGAAGGAAATAAAGGATACCAGGAAAGCAAGGAATGAGCAATATGAGAACCTTAGTAAAAAGATAGAAATTTTAAAAAGGAATGAATCAGAACTACTGGAGTTGAAGACCATACTAATTGAAATGAAAAATGCCTGGGAGGGTTTTAAGACCTGATTGGAGCTGGTAGAAGGAAAAATCAATGAACTTGAAGACAAGACTCTTGAAATGAGTCAGCCAGAGAAGCAGAAAGAAAAAAGAATTATAAAAAGCTAAAATAGCCTAAGACACCTCTGAGACATCATGATGTGTACTAATATACACATTATAGGAGTGCCATAAGAAGAAAGGGAGAAAAGAGCAGAAGGAATATTCAGGGAAATAATGTAGTGAAGTTTCTAAACATAGCAAAAGACATGATATGAGGATGGTTAATTCTGCTGATGGCCTCGGCCCCAGCCAGTTGTAGCCAGCTGGCGGCTGGTGCCAGAGGGGTGGCCTCAGTCCTGACTTTATCTTTGGGCTTGTGTCCAAAAGTAGCTGACAGAGCTAGCTTGCAGCAAATGTTCGCTAAACAATCCTGGGGCCGAGGACGTTTGAGTAATAATAACATAGTATGTTATATAATCTGATTAACATGTCATTCATACCAGTGTATCAATATGTTATTGCATGCCAAAAATGAGATCATCTGTGTTAATAAAAACCAGCAGATCAGCCTGGAGGCTGCTGATTGTCTACCGCTTGGTTGTAGCTTGGTATGGACTGTTATATTTCTCCTCCTCATGTGTTCTTTCTTCTGCCTCCCTGGTGAACCCCTATCTTGGACACAGTTAACACATGAAAATGCTCATCCAAGAAGCTCAGAGAATACCAAACATAAAAAAAAATGAAGAAAAATATTCTCATCATATATTGATAACACTATCAAATGCAGAGTACAAGGAAGACGTTTTGAAAGCTGCAAGAGAAAAGCAACATATTATGTCCAAGGAGTCTTGATTAGATTATGTGAATTTCTCATCAGAAAACATGAAGGCAAAAAGGTAGTGCTTAAAAAATAATTAAAGTCCTAAAAGAAAACAACCGTCAAACAAGAATTTTATATCCAGTGATAAGTTCTTTCAAAAATGAGGGAGTGGGGGAAGCCAAGATGGTGTCAGAGTAAGGAGCTTCTGGAGTCAGCTTGTGCTACACAGCAGTTAGTAATCACCTAGAGCTACCTAAAGCACCTGTTTGGGGGCCCCTGGAAACCAGAAGAATATCCTGCAACATTCTTGAAAGTATGGAAGGAGGAGACTGCCCATGTGCAGAAAGGATTCGTGAGTAGAGCTGTCCATACCATGAAGGTTGGTGCCTGTGGCACAAGCCACCTCAGGAGCTATTCCATGACTGGAGTTGGAAACTCCATTTCCCAAAACACAAGGTAGGAAGACTGGGTGTGGCACTGACTTCAGCTACTGATCAGCCAATTAGGCTAGCTAAAGTATAATCCTAAGAACAATTAAACTTTGAGCCTATCTAGGTCAGAAAGAGGCCAGGAGCCACAATTTTGACTCTGCCTCTAGCCTGAAGAGAAACAGGGCTGATTGAAAATCACAGTGCTGGTAAGGATCGGCTTCTTTCTACTCTGGTCAGATTACAGGTCTAGCCTAAACCCCAGCCCCACCTGGGGCAGGGAGGAAGCTGGGGGGACCTGCACAACCTCTTTGGGAAACTACAAGCCATGCCGTAGAGGCTGGTGCTCATCCTACTCTAGCAGCGCAAGCTGCCACAGGAGCTATTCTGTGGCTGGAGTTAGACACTCCATTTCCCATAAATGGTGAAGGAAGAGACAACTGTCCATTGACCTCAGCTACTGATCAGTGGACTCGGCTGGCTAAAGTATAATCCTAGAAACAGCTAGAGTTTGAGCCTGCCCAAGTGGGAAAGAGGCCAATAGCTGCCATTTTGACTCCACCCCTAGCATGAGGGGAAGCCTGGCTGAGTGAAAATCCACTGAAGTTAGGGACTGGCTTCTTTCCACCAAGATTGGACTGCAGTCCTAGCCTAGGCTCCAGCTCCACCTCCAGCAGAAAGGAAGATGATGGGACTTGCACCAGGCTCTCCAGGCAACTGCAAGTGCTCTCCACTGGCAGAGACTGAATGGGCAGACACCTGGGGCTTTATGCCCTCACCCCAATAGGATAGGAGATGTGCTGGTTATCCTTAGCCTCTCTGGGCAATGGCAGGATTTTTCAGCCCACATGAACTGGTTTTTTGAGTGCCTTCAAGTCCATTTCCACCTCTGTCCCCCCACAGGATAGGAGGGGGCTGGTGTTCCCTCAGCCTCTCAGGGCAACTTCAGGGACTTTTGGCCTGCACAAACCCGATGGTTGTATACCTGTGGCTTCACCTCCATCCTCAATAGGACAAGAGATGGTCTGTATTTGCCCAATCTCTCCGGATAACTGCAGCTTCTTTTGGCCCACACAGCCTGGACTGGTGGGTACTTGTGGATCCAAAATCACCCTCCAATAGGAAAGGAGGGGGCTGGTGTTTCCACAGTATTTCTGGGCAATGGCAGACTTTCGGCCTGAGGGACTGGACTGTTAGATGCCTATGGATCCACCCCCATCCCAAATAAGATAAGAGGGGTCTGGTGTCTCCACAGTCTCTCCGGACAATGGCAGGTACTTTCAGCTTACAGGGACTGAACTGTTGGGTACCTATAGTTCCAAACCCATTCCTTAATAGGATCGGAAGGGACTGGTATTTCCTCAGCTTCTCTGGGAAATGGCAGGTATTCTTGGCCTAAAGGGACTGAACTGCTGGGCACCCATAGAACCACCACCACCACCCAATAGGATAGGAGGACGGTGGTTCTTCCTCAGCCACTCTGGGCAACAGTGGGTACTTTCAGCCTACAGGGACTGAACTGTTGGCCATTGGTGGTTCCATTTCCACCCCTAAAGGGCAGAAGGGACAGTACTCTCTCAGCCTTTCAGTGCAACTGCAGGGGATTCGGGCCACACAGATTAGATTGTTGGCCACTCCAAAGGGTCCATTTCCACCCTGACAGGGAGGGGGTCTGGTGCTACATCAGTTTACCTGAGCAACTGTGATTGTTTTGGACCCATACAGCATAAATTGCTGTGCACAACTATAGCTCCATCTCTGTCCAAGGTAGGGGAGGAAGGGTTGTGAACCTTTATCAGTCTCTCTGGGCAACTGCAGACAGTCTTGTCCTGCCCAACTTGGATTATTATACACAGCTGCAGCTCTGTCCCTACCCCTGAGAGAGGAGAAAGGTGGGAGAAGCTTCATCAATTCATGGGGCAACGTAGGCAGCTTCAGCCTCCGTAGCTTGCAGCACCAACTACATCCTTGGTCTTGCTACACAACCAGCAAGGGAGAAAAGACAAGAAAACCCTAAACTGAAAGGAGAAGCTGCACCCAGAATAAATACATCTAGCAACCCAGATGTGAAAACACCAACAAAAAATTACAATCCATACCAAGAACCAGAAATATATGGCCCAGTGAAAGGAACAAGATAAGCCTGCAGATGACATAAAGGAGTCAAGACAACTAATCATAGATGTTCAAACAAATCTCCTTAATAAATTCAATGAGATAGCTAAAGAGATTAAGGATATTAAGAAGACATTGGAAGAGCACAAAGAAGAATTTGAAAGCATACATAGGAAAATAGCAGATCTTATGGCAATGAAAGGTGCAATAAATGAAATAAAAAATACACTGGAGGCATATAACAACAGATTTGAGGA
>JAQZBX010021136.1:0-32507 GCA_029593785.1 Cabassous unicinctus
CAGAAGGCCCTGGGGTCCCACTTGTTGAACAGACTGACCTCTGAGAAGTCTGGCTCTTTCCTCCAAAGGCGGGTGGGCTCGTACGAGGTCCCCGGCGGTCTGCGGCAGGCGCACTCGCCGCCCTTCGACGAGCAGCGGCATCGCTGAGGCGGCCGCCCCGGCAGGCCCAGGGAGGCGGTGGCCTCCCCAGCCCCGGGCCGCCCCAACCTATGCTTTTTTAAAGTCATATGACAGACACTTACCCCAGCAATGTAGCTGCCAGTAGCTCGAATACAACTCACAGCAACACCAATTCCCCCAGCAGACTTGGAAATCAATGCACACTGCTTTAGAGTATCATAAATGCCTTCAATGCTATCATCTTTCATACTCAGGAGGAAACAGCTACAACAGGGAAAAAGTCACAACTCAGAGCAAGGAAATGAAACCAAGCAAAATCACAAAAATGATACTATAACTAAAAGGCAGTAAGTTAAGCAAACAAAAGATTTTAATGTTTACAAAGCTCTAAGGTATTTCTAGAAGGAAAAACAAAACAAAACAAAAAACCTTTTTTTTTCTGGATATGACAATAAAACATTTCAAAATGTGATTATCAAAATCATCTTGCTGCCTACCCTTTAGGTTAAGCCTAGGAGAAAGTATTACAGATATATCTAAAATATTAGTTCACACTTTTTCACTAGACTGCAAGTATGCAATTAGCACATTTTCCTCCTGCAAATTCAGAAGTCTTTTCAACTTGTAAGCAAACCAAGAAAAAGGAAACATCTATCCAATGATCAACCAATTCTTTGATAAGTCCACAAAAAATAACTCCCTCATAATGGCTTTCTAAAGACAACCCTTTAAGTAACCCTTTAGTACCTGTGCTTTTGAGCTCATTCTGCTCCTCACCTCAGGAACTTTACTATACCAATGATCCCTTCACTGCCTTGAATGTTTAACCACTCAAATGGATTCTATCCACTCACTTTTTCTATTAACTATTCAGACATTTAGACAGATAGAATATGACAAATACTTTGTATTTCCCAACTATGTCAAAAATCAGACATTAAAATATAGCCTAATTGTAATTCCCTAAAATTTCCATGCATTTCTACTTTCTTTTAGCATTTATACTTGTTCTACACAAATATTCTACATTTTATTTTCTGGTAGCATATGTATGTATCCTTCTGCAACTTCCTTTTAATTCGATATAGTATTAGAGATATCCTTCCTCTTTGTCCATGTACCTTTAGTTTATTTTTACTGCTGTTAGGTATTCCACTGTATGAATATACCAATATATTTATCCATTCTCCTGATGATGGACATTTGGGATTATTACCCACGTTTACCATTCTAAACAATTCTGCTGTGAACATTCCTGAGCATGTCTTATTGTGCATATGTCCAAGGGTTTCTGTAGGGTATAAACCTAGGAGGGGAATTACTGGCTCAAAAAATATGCATATGCTCCACTTTACTAAAAATTGTCAAAAGTGGATTGACAAGTCCATTCTCCATCTAGCAAAGTATGATAGTTCCCTGTGTTCCACATTCTTGCCAACACTTGGTATCATCACTTTCATTTTTACCAATCTGATAGGTACAAAGTATCTCATTATGATGCTAATTTTCATTTCCTCATTATTAGCAAAGTTTATAAATAGCTCACATTTATTGGCCAATCAAGTTTCTTCTATGAAGTATTTGTTTATATCACTTGCCCATGTTTCTATTAGATGTTGTCTTTTTCATACAATCTCTCGTTAATACGTTTTGCAATTATCTTCCCCCAGCCTGAAACTTGTTTTTCACTGTTTTCAAATTGCAGTTTTTAAATTTTAATGTAGTAAATTTTGCCAATTTTTTCCTACTAAAAAGTATTAATTCTTTGAACTCACTTTCAAAGAATTCAAATTTTTTTTATTTTAAAAATTAATAAAATTTATAAATATATATGACAAACTGCTAGTAATTTTTCAGGCTAGTCAGAAGCAGGTGTTTAAGTGTTCATTGTTCTCTTCTTTGACCTTTCTTATGAGTTTGAAATTTCTCATATTAAAAAGTTTGGAGGAAAATAGGTATTTCTCTTACGCGCTCTACTAAAAGATTTTACTTTCTCATTTAGATTTTTAAATTGAATTTATTTTTGAATATGGCATGAAGGTAAATCTAATTATAATTTTTCCGATATTAATGACCAATTTTCCTAGCACCATTTCTTCAATGAAATGTACTGACACTTCAGTTATATATCACGTTCCCAAACATCTATATCAGAGTAATACCATACTGTCTTAATTATCATAGCTTTATAGTAGTGTTGAAATCTGGTAGGGCTTTTTCTTCAAAACTACCTTGCTATTTGTATTGGCTTCCTGTAGCTGGTTTAAAACAATAGATATTTATTCTATCATTCTGGAGGCTAGAAATTCAACATCAGTTTTACTGGTCTGAAATTAAGAATACTCCCTCAGGAGTCTCTAGAAAAGAATCCATTCCTCGCCTCTTCCAGCTTCTGGTGGCTGCCAGCATTCCTTTGCTCGCAGCTGCTTCACTTCAATTTCAGCCTCAAGCTTCACATCACTTTCTCCTCTTCTATGTATATCAAATCTCCCTCTGCCTCTCTTAAAAGGACACTTTTGATAGGATTTAGGGCCCACCTGGATAATCCAGGATACCTTCCCCATGTCAAGATCCTTAACTTAATCACACCTTCAATGACCATTTTGCCTGATAGGGTAACATTTACAGGTTCCAGGGATTAGGACCTAATATCTTTGGATGGCTATTTGCCTACTACACTGTTCTTAGCCTTTTGTTCTTCCACGTAATTTTACAATAAACATGTTGAGAATTTGGCTGGAATTACACTGAATATATAAATTGAGAAAAACTGATATCTTTACAAAATTGAATCCATTTATGAATATAAAATCAGTTTCCATTTATTTATTTTTATTGTCCTTCTAGCATGTTTTAGAATTTTCTCCTTAAAAGTCTTAACATTTAAAAAAAAAGAAAAGAAAAAAAGCCTTAACATTTTTTATTAGATTTACCTGGGTACCTTCCCGTATTGCTATTATGAATGGTATGTTCATAAAACTTAGTTTTATAACAGTTAAAGTATAGAAATAAAACTGATAAATTTATATTGATTTTATATCAATATACTCTGCTGAAATCTCTTTTGAACTCTAATCATTTGTCTGTAGGTTCTCTTGAGTTTGCTATGTAAACAATCACATCATCTATGAATCATTAGTTTTGTCCACTCATTTCCAAAATTTTGTTTCTTTTTCTTAAGATGTTGGCTAATGCCTCCACTACAATGCTGAATAGAAGAGGTGAAGGATCGAAGTTTTTAGTGGATATCCTTTAACAAATTAAAAGTTATTGTCTATATCTATTTTGCTAAAGTTTTTTATTATGAAAGAGTACATAATGTTAATGCAATAAATTACACTAATACTTTTTTAATGTTAGCATATCCTTGAATTCCTGGGATAAACCCAACTTGGAAATGGCATATTATTATTATTTTACACATTACTAGACTCTGTTCAATCGTTCTTTTTCTCAGAGAATGGCATCACCATTAATCTGTTATTCTACCCATAAACCCAGGAACCACCCTTGATGCATATCCAAAACATCAATAAATTCTATTTAATCTCCTAAATATTTCTTTTTTCTTGTTTGTTTTTTAGGAGGTACCAGGGATTGAACCTAGGACCTCATACATGCAAAGCAGAGACTCAACCACTGAGCTACACCCACTCTCCTAAATATATCTTTAATGTATTTACCTCTCTCAATCTCTACTTTCACCACCCTCAACTGAACTACCATAATCTCTTACACAGAATACTAAACTAGTCCCCTAACTAGTTCTCAACATTTACTTTTTTAAAAAACAGCAGAGATATAATTCACATACCATACAATTCACCTTTTTAAAGTGTACCATTCAATATATTTATATACACTAAATATATTTATATATTTATATATTATAAATATATAAATATATTTATATATTTAGTATATTCAGAGTTGCACAACGTTCATCACAATCAATTTTAGAACATTGTAATTATCAGCATTTGCCTATCTAATCAATTACCACAATGCAGTTAGAGATCTTTCAATAATACAAATTTAATCAGGGTAGGCAGTGATTAGATATTATCAAATTAACTTGCATGTGATGAACTGCCTAGTTTCTTCAGGTCAAAGTTTATTTCTCTAATGAAAACCATTTCAAGAACATTAGAAAACAACTATAGATGACACATACCTAGAAAGTTGTGGGCGGTTGGTGCCAGCATTGAAGAGAGTAGGAGAGGCATGAGTAAACCACTTCTCAGAGAGTAGATTGTATGTTTCAATAGCAGCATCAATGTCTTCTTTGTGAATCCCCACAGATACCCTCATCAACATATGCTGTGGTCGTTCAGCCACTATAAATAAAAGAGGAGTTTTCACATGATAGGGTATATCAGAAAAACTAGACTGAAACACATACTTGAATCAAAAAAAGGAATACCACAAGAAAATTACAAAGGCTTTAAACCAATTAAGGAGGACAATTGTTCATAAACTAAACCTAAAGTTTTAAGTGTTATATAAGATTTTAAATAGAAATAAGGCTAATATGGGAAGCGGGTGTGGCTCAGTGGATAGAGCCCCCGTTTACCATATGGGAGGCCCGGGTTCGCGTCCCGAGGCCTCCTTGTGAGGGCATGCCAGCCTGAGCGGTGCGGTGGGCTGATGCAGCAACCTCACGGCAGGAAGCGGGTGTGGCGCAATGGATAGAGCACCCGTTTACCATATGAGAGGCCCCGGGTTCACTTCCCGGCGCCTACTTGTGAGGGCAGGCCGGCTCGCGCGGCGCCGTGGGCTGATGCGGCAAGACCTCACAGCAAGGGGGTGATAAGCGGACACAAAGAAGACACGCAGCGAATGGACACAGCAGCACAAGCAGCAAGGGGGGGATAAATAAATAAAATAAATCTTTAAAAAAAAAAAAAGAAATAAGGCTAATAGCTCAAAGCTCTATATTCAATATAATGAACAGAAAATATGATACCCAAGCACATTCATTTTTACCTTTGCCATTGATCTTCAACAAATAGGACCGCTCTAGTGTCTAGAAAAAACAAAGTAACCAAAAATTTTTTAAGGAAACGGTGGATATATCAATCACAATAAGGCAATCTGTTTAAATATTCTCAGCTTTTAAATAATTTTAAATGAAAAAAAAAAAAAAAAAATAGCATATTTACTCTTTCTAGCTTTAGTTTGGAACATTAGTGATTGGCTGTTTTGTTTGGAAAAGACTGAACAAAGATTTCCAGAAAAAGTCAGAAATATACTACACATTAATAACTGAAGGTATAGTTGTTGCCATAATATCATCGTCATCATCATCATCATCATCATCATCATGGCTAACACTATAAAGTGCTTACAACAGGCTAGCACTGATCTAAGCAACACACACTCATTCAGTCTTCATGACAACCCTACGAAATTATTATTCACACTCTAAAGATGAAGAAATTGAAGCACAGAGAGATTAAAAACCTTGCTAGTAAGCAAAAGAAGAGAGTTGAATCTAGATGGTCTCAGACCAGCATTCATGCTCTCAAACATTACACTATACTGCCTAATAACACAAAAGTACCTAGAAAAGCAATTGGCACGTAGTAGAGATTCAATAAACAGTTGTTTCATAAAGTGTAGAATAATATGGAATTCTGGCAAATTATCTATCTGCATATTTCTTCAGGTATTCCAGAAGAAGTATTTGGAAAATTGAAAAATTGAAAATAAATATGGTTTCTTTGCATTAATTCAAACCACTACCATCACCCTAATCCCACCAATCCCCCAGTTCCATTACAACTCCCAACAACTCATTGCCTTTATAACTGTATTACTAAAACATAAAGAAAATCCTGTATTTCCTGATTTTGGAGAAATTATCACTTATCTAAAACTCATTATTTACCTTAAAGCCAAAGTAGTTATAAGAGAAGTCTCGGTCATAAATAATGGCAGAATTCAGGCGCTGATAGGGAAAAAAAAGAACCCATAATTAAAATTATTAGAAAATCTATTTTCAACTAGACTTATTTTCACAAAATCTGGAAGCCCTTTGACTTCCTTTGAGCCCTGACTCAAGAACTAAAAGATATAAAATTTTAAAAAAAGGTAGTACTAAGTATTATTGCTATAGAATAGAAATCCATATCCAACATTAAGATGAACAGTATATTAATTGAGTATTCTAACTAGTTTTTAAAACATGCATATTAAAAGACTAGAAAATACACAAATATAGGTTGCGTGATTAAATGTGATTTTCCAAAATTTCCCTGTTATACTTATAGTACTCCTCAAACTAAAGAGGGGAAGAACATGAGCATAAAAGGGATTATTCTTATTCTTAAACCTACTTTTAGATTGGCTATTGATAAGTATTGGTATCACCTAATTACTAATACATATTTTTACTTTAAAATTTAGCTCATTTTAACATAACAATACATATGATAAACAGTGCCAGAAGGAAGAGTTACGATAATTCCAAGGCTCTTTAAGACATATTACCTTTTAAAGGTTTTTAAAAAAACTATTGTGATAGCAAGATTTTATAGCTGACTTAGTCAATGCCATAGAGTTTTTGTAGGCTATAAAGCCTTTTAGAGGAAAACAAAAGCAATCAGGTACAAATAATCATTATGGAGAGAGAAAAATGAAGCCAGTTTTTAAAAATAATAACAGTGTTTCTACATAATAACCCATGTCCAAGAAGTAGAAAAATCTATACCAAACCCTGCTTCCCCTTTTTCTTTTTTTTTTTTGGTGTTTTTTTAAGAGGTACCAGGGATTGAACCCAGGACCTCGTACATGGGAAGCAGGCACTCAACCACTGACCTACATCTGCTCCCCTCTCTTGAGTTTTTAAGGGCATCTTTATTGTCAAAGGCAGATAGGGGCCAGCATGAATTGTGGAGAACTGAAGTATCTGACTATCAATAGTCATCTTATAGACACAGGTTTTCCTGTAGTTGTTATTTTTGTCTTCAACCTGTCTTCCACGATTATACATATAATAACACACAACTCAGAATTTTCTCTTAGTATCTTTGGCATCAGATACATATTTAGAGAGGCAGTCAACTAATCATTCTTTTACCTAATGTTAAAAGTGGCTTCTAATCTTTCCAGATATTCATAGTAAATAAATCCTCTGTGCAAGGAGCCTGGATGGGCCCTTTCTATCTTTTCCCTTTGGAACACAAGTAGATAATTTTTAATTTGCTGAGCAAGATCTTTTAAAATTTAACCCGAGCAACCTTTTTGGGAGCCAGTTTGTCAATGTCTATTAATATTTTTTTCTTTTAGGAGGTATTGGGGATCGAACCCAGGACATCCACTCTCCAGTGAGAGTTGGTTTTTCGTTTGTTTGCTTGTTTGTTTTGTTTTATTTTTAAGAGGTACCAGGGATCAAACCCAGGACCTTGTACGCGGGAAGTAAGGGTTCAACCACTTGAGCTACATGCACTCCCCTCTATTAAATTTTGAATGCATATACTCTTTGACTCAGCAATTCCACTTGAGGGATTTATCTTACAGACATACTCATCTATGTGCAAAACACCTACCATACAAGGATATTCACTGCAGCAATAAATCAAAAAAAAACTTAAATGTTCATCACTACAAGTAGGCTCACATATACATATAGTGATAATATTATTTATAAAATGGAATGCTATGCTATAAATTCATAAACGCTGATACAGAACAATCTCTTAGATATACTGGTAGGCCAAAAAAAAAAGCATCAGCAAGAACAGTATGCATAGTATGCTACCACTAGAAGGAAAATATATATGTACACATACACACAAATAGAACAGCTCTGGAAGAATACATTGTAAAATGATAAAATATTGTTGCTTCTAGAGAGGATAACTAAGATTCAGAGCAGGAGAATTATTTTCCACCTTATTTCCTTTGTACTGTCTAATTTTTTAAAAATTTAAAAATTTTCATATCACTTTAAAACAAAAAACTCAATAACATTTTATTAGAAAAGCATTAGGAAGCAGATGTGGCTTAAGTGGTTGAGCGCCCACCTCCTACATGGGAGGTCCTGGGTTTGGATCCCGGTACCTCCTGAAAAAACATAAACAAACAACAAGCAAAACAAAACGAAAAAACCAACTGAGGGAAGCCGATGTGGCTCAGTGGTTGAGCACTGGCTTCCTACATACAAGGTCCCAGGTTCAATCCCTAGGCCCCAGTACCAAAAGAAAAAATTATTATACGTACATCTTTATTGGCCAAAACAATATCCAGTGTTGCCTTGGCCACCATGGGAGAGTGTTTGCCATTGTGAGGATTAATGTAGTTGTAGAGGTCTTCCATGACATCTGAAAAAACAAAAAATGAAAATGTCACAAAACCACTTAACATCAAATTCAATCTTCAGGTAATAGTTTAAAACAGTGGTTCTCAACCCTTATTTCCATCCCAACCACCTCAGAACTTAGCATAGAAGGCGATCAATAAACATATGTATATTGAATAAATATATAATAATGCCTCACTTAAGGAAATGACCTTCCAGAGTTAGAGGGAGTGTAAGCTCTTGTAATTTGAAAAAAGATTCCAAGATGATTCTGTTATCCACTCTCCATTGAGAATTGCTGAGTGAAAATAAGGAAATGTGGAAATTATAATCTCTTCTCACCAGTATATTTGATCCAAACAGATTAGAAAATCAACATTAAACTCAGAATCTGTAATCCCAAGCACTTTACTTTTTAAAAAAGCACATTTAGGCTCTCTCTGCCAAGAGGGGCCCACACCAAATCTTGGTATGTGTGTATTTCCATCTTTCTCTCCCATTTCTCAGCAAGCTCTGTTCTTTCCCTCATTTCCCAAATAAATTCTTTTTACTGGCCAAAAAAAAAAACACATTTAGGGAAGCAGATGTGGCTCAAGTGGTTGAGTGCCAGCCTCCCACATGGGAGGTCCCAGGTTCAGTTCCTGGTACCTCCTAAAAACAAAAAACAAAACAAACCAATGAAAAAGCCAACTCAAGGGAGCCGATGTGGCTCAGCGGTTGAGCAGTGGCTTCCCATTTACTAGGTCCCAGGTTCGATCCCCAGCCCTGGTACCTCAAAAAAAAAATACATTTAGTAAGCCTCTCACGTTCTCATAAGATATTATAGTAGTCCTTGCCCCTCTGCATTTACAAATATATACACACACAATGGTGGAGTTTTGATACGGATTGAATTGAATTTACAGATAAAAATTTCTGGAGAATAGACCCAACAATAGATCTACTAAAAAGGGAGGATAAAATGATTGTAATCTATTATATCCATAATAGGTCTAGAATTCAGAGCCAAAAGATTTCTAATATCAGCTAGTCTACCAGCTGGCTTCTTACAAACTGAAAAATTATTTAACCTTCCTTGGCCCACATTCCCTGAGCTGTAAAATGAGAGTGATGATAGAACAAAGTGGTTGCTAAAAGTGACAAGAGATCAACTGTTACGTTTTGTTGTTGAAGCCAGAATTAATTGATAAATATTATTCCTTTTTACAACTACCACTACCAGTTGTCTAAAGACAGTCTTTTTTTCCCCCAAAGAACAAAAAAAATAAGGATCAAGGATCCACTGATCCTTTCATTCAGCAGGCCAGCAGCGTGAAGAAATAAGAAGTTCCAGTCCCCTCTCTGCAACTAACTTGCACATTTTGCTATTTTAAACAAGATGTAACTTTTCTATTGACATTCAAAGTTTCTTTCTAGTACTATTAGAAATTTTCCAAAAATACTATATTCTTTCTAACTTTTTTACCCCAGACTCACCACTGAACACTTTCTTTGTTTCTTTGTGCAAGTTAGAGACAGCAATCCTTGCTGCCAGGATGGCATAGTCAGGGTGCTTAGTAGTCAAGGTCGCAGCTGTTTCAGCAGCCAAAGTGTCTAGTTCCACAGTGGTGACCCCACTATATAAGCCTTGGATTACTTTCATAGTGATCTGAGCCTACAAAACAAAACCAAGAGTTCCTTGTGATTTTCTAAGAACCAATAGTATAGCAGTTTGAGATCATTTATGAATTACAAAAAGAGAGATTACGTTTATAAACTGGTCTGTTCCTCTGGGTGTGATCCCCTTTGTCTGTATTAGATTCAGCTAAGATGTCTTTGATTAAATTACATTAAGATTAGGGCTTTGATTCAACAATGTCAGTAGGGTGTACCTCAGTTTAAGCCCTGCCTCCTTGGTGGGCCATATAAATGGACATTCACTCAAGAAGACACAGAAGAAGACATAAGAGCTCCACAGACACAGGAGAGAGGGAACTTTGCCAGTTTTGATCCTGGAGCCCCGGGGAGAGATGAGCCATTTGCCTGACAGTTTGCAGCCAAAGAGAACAGAGCCTTAAGAGGATGAAGGAAGAAGAGACCAGGTTGAGGTTGCCTGCCATCTTGCTTCAACCGTGGCAACACACTCTGGTAAGGAAGTAACCTTGAGTTGGACTCTTTAGGGTGTTGTAAATGTAAGCTTTTACCCCAAATAAATACCCTTTATAAAAGCCAACAGATTTCTGGTACTTTGCATCAGCACCCCTTTGGATGGTAATACAAATAGCTTCCTTAAAAAAAGCAATTAAGAAAATAATCAGAAAGCAGATGTGGCTCAAGCAATTGAGTGCCTCCTTCCCACATGGGAAAGGTCCCAGGTTCGGTTCCCGGTGCCTCCCAGGAACAGACAAAAAAAAAAACAACAAGCAAACAAACTGAAAAACCAACTAAGGGAAGTCGATGTGGCTCAGTGACTGAGTGCTGGCTTCCCACATACAAAGTCCTGGGTTCAATCCCCAGCCCCAGTACCTCAAAAAAAAAAAAAAAAAATCAAATTTATTTATAGCATAAGAAAATAGACAACTGGTTTTCTGAGAAGTTTTCAGAAAGATGGACTGTGGAAAATATAGTAACGAGAATTCATAAACCAAGAGCTGCCAGAAAACACATACTACATAGACAATGAAGAGGCATCACTTAAAAAAAAAAAATCAAAGTGTAGTCTTGAAAAAGATGAGGAAATAGCGTGAAAACAGACCACTGATTCCCTAAGTATTTCCCCAACTTTCATTCAAATTCTCCCTTTGTGATGAGGGTTCCAGTTACATCCTTCCCACTTTTCCCCCAATTCCATCTAGGGACAAGTACAGGAAAGCAAACGAATCAAACTTTTCCCATTCCAATTAAAGATGAAGTTATGAAATAGGGTTGGGTCTGAATCATCAAGCACTTTTTAACAATTACTGTTTCTTTGGCACTTCATGAATTACAGTGTCTTAACTTTCATAATCTTCTTTGACATTTCATAATCTCCTTGTGAGATGGATATCATTATTATCACCACTTTACATAAGGAGCCTAAGGCTCAGGTTACTGGGACTTGCCCAAGATATATTATTGCCTAAGTTTTCTGGCTCCAAATCCCATTAAAACATAGGCATTTCCCTGTTTTCAAGACCACGTTATAAGAGATTGTAAGTTTAAAATACATAATGCAAAGGTTAATACCATACTTTTTTTTTTTTTTTAAGATTTATTTATTTATCTCTCTCCACCCCCTTGTTGTTTGCACTTGCTGTGTCTGTTTGTCCTCTTTGTTTCTTTTTAGGAGGCACCAGGAACGGAACCCAGGACCTCCAATGTGGGAGGGTGGAGCCTAATTGCTTAAGCCACCTCCATTCCCTGCTTTGTTGTGTCTCTTGTTGTGTCATCTTGTCGTGTCAGCACGCCATGCCTGCCCATTGCACCAGCTCACCGTCCTGCTCGTCCTCTTTAGGAGGCACCTAGAACCTCTGCTCCCTGCTTTGTTGGCTCTCATGTTTTTCTTCTTGTGTTGTTTGTTGCGTCATCTTGTCGTGACAGCTTGCCGTGCCTGCCCATCACACCAGCTCACTGTCTTCTTTAGGAGGCACTGGGAACCAAGCCACGGAACTCCCATGTGGTAGGCAGGAGCCCAATTGCTTGAGCCACATCTGCTTCCCCCATTTTCAAGAGAAACAAATTCTAAGTTGTATATGTGTGTTTGTTTACTGTTTAAAAAAAAAAAAGCATAATCCAACAGAAAATGGATGCATTTCCAAGGTGACTAAAGCACACCTCCCCAAATATAGGAATATATTCATATATGTGCATGTACTCAGAGAAAAGGAATTACTAGTTTGTAATATATTTTAATTACATTATAGCTAATTGCTCTTGATCACCTTCTTCCCAAATTCAAAAGATAAGCTGTGCTTACTAAAAGACTATTGAAGTCTTCTAAACAGTTTCTGGTACTACCTGGCAAAAATGACATCTGTGTGCAAACTGTGCCAGAGCTAATACATATACAGACTTTTTCAACTGACTCTACCCCAGGAAGCACCCCTACACTCTGAAATGTAGTAGAGAGGGAAAATGAAGAAATAGAACATCTAGGAGTCGAGACACCTGGGATCTTCTCCCTATACTCCCACTAACTTGTACAAGTCACTCTTCTTCTCTCTTTGGACCTTCCTTATTTATAAAACAAGGAAAATGAAATAGGATGATCGCTCAAACTCATTTCAACTTTAACATACTACTATTCTAATATATTTAGCATATTTTAAAGTTGTGTAAAATTATTTTCTCTTGTCCAAAGCTTATTTTGATGAAGTCAACATTTATCAAGTGTGCTGGTTTGAGTTTTTTATGGACCCCAGAAAATCATGTTTTTAAGCTAATCCATTCCTGTGCATGTGAATCTATTGCATGCAGGACCTTTGATTAGATTCAGTTAGGGGAACTTTTGATTAGATTACTTTTTTAAAAAATATATTTTTCATTTATTTTTAAAAGATACTTAGATTACATAAAATGTTTCATAAAAAAATATAAGGGATTTCCATATGCCCCACTCCCCAGACCTCCCACTTTTTCCCACATTAACAACTTCTTTCATTAGTGTGGTACATTCATTGCAATTGATGAGCACAGTTTAGAGCATTGCCACAAAGCTGGACTATAGTTTACATTACAGTTTACACTCTCTCCCACTCAATTCTGTAGGCTATGGCAGGATATAATGGCCTGTATCTGTCCCTGCAATGTCATACAGTTGATTACTCTTGATAAGATCACTTCAGTTTAGGGCCTTTGATTAGACTGCAGGACCCAGGATGGGTGCTAATTCTCTTACTGAAGTCCTATATATAAGGAGGAGAGCATAGAGAAAGAGAGCCGCCATTTTACGTGGCCACATGACAGAGGACTCCAGAATCACTGGCAGCTGCAGAAAGACAGAGAATCCCTGAGAGGCTGAAATTAGTAGAGCATCCCCAAAGCAATGACCCCAGAGAAGAGAGCAGATGAGCCATGTGCCTGACTGCACACAGCTGAGCTGGTGGAAAAGCAGCCAGGTGGAAAACAGAGAGACTGGCTGCCATTTTGCCTTGCCACATGGCAGGAGTCTAGGATCACCAGGAGCCGACCTTTGATGGCACAACATCTCTGATGATTCCTTGATTTAGACATTTTCACAGCCTCGGAACTGTAAGCTTTTACCCTAATAAATTCCCATTATAAAAGCCAACCCATTTCTGATATTTTGCTTGGGCAGCTTTTAGCAAACTAAAACATCAAGTATCTATTTATATATGTGTCATGCACTGTAAATATCATAATAAGATTCAGCCCATCCTCAATTCTAGGGGAGGAGAAAGACATATAATTTCCAGATTACATGATTAATGTTAGAGGTGAGCACAGGTGCCACAGCAGTACAGATAAAATACGTAAATAAGACTGGGACAATACAGGTGGGTTTGAGAAAACATTTTTGGAAATTTGCATTTTAGAAAGACCATTCTGGAAGTCTTGTGAAAGACAGATTTGAAGAGCACAAGATTAGAGGAAGGCCAGGAGGATACTTTAGCGACTACTAGAGACAGCAGTATAGATAAGGAATGATGAGGTTCTGGAGCAGGGGAATTGCAAAGGATAAGAAGAAAAGAAGAGCGACTTGCTTAGGAATAGTTCTTAATTTAAACACTGTCCCTGAAATCTACTTTATATTCTTAAATGCATTCATTTACATAGATAATGAAAAAGCAAATTTCAACCTAATCCCTACCCAAATGACTACAGTTCCAAAACAACCTTTACTACGGGTTTTTCTACTTATAAATAAGACAATTCACACTCAGGAAATCTCTTATATGAAATGTTAATGTATTCTGCTTTGCTCACATTGATAGTTCTCTCAAAAGTGAGAACGCACAGGACAAAACCAAAATTAAGAAAAAGTTTTAAGCAATGAATTCACATTTTATATGCAAGAGCATAACCAGAATATCAAACCAAAATATATATCAGAAAGTGAGTGAAGGGCCAAAGATATGGGAAAAGTAAAAAGAATCACATGAAGCCAAAGAACCCAAGATATAAACCGTATTTACTTACAGGATCAACAAAGTCCATATTGAGTCCATAGCAAAGCTTCTGGATTCGAGACGTGATTTTGTCAAACATGACCCGCTCTTGGCGGCCATCTGAAGAATAAAACCACACAATTCATGTTAGCACTTATAAAGATGACAATGTCAAAGATTCAAAATGGAAAACGCATGTGAACTTTTTAAATTGACCAATATGAAATGCCACTTCACAGATAAAGGATTCAGACCCCAAAAAGATTCATCAAAAAATTATTTTTGTCTTCTCTGATGCCATCTTCAAAAGTTAGGGATTCTATATAGAAAGCCTACCTTTTCTTTATATTATAAATCAGATGGAGTCTTGCAATAACTTCCCTAATGATCTATTTCCCCCTTGCCCCCTTATAGAGTACTCTCCATACAGCAGCCAGCATGGAGTCTTCATTTAAGTCTTAAGTCAAAATCATATCATTAGGGAGGTAGATGTGGTTCAACCAGTTGGGCACCCACCTACCACATGGGTGGTCCCAGGTTCGGGTTTCGGTGCCTACTAAAGACAAGTAGATGCTGCACCCACCACAATGAGCAGAAGCCTAAATTAGCAAGTGAAGGCTACTGGTTTAGGGTGTTGGATGTGGGGGACATTTGGGACAGGGCGCACCTGGGGCAGGCTTCAAGGGAGTGTGTGAGTGTTCATCTTGTCATAGTGCTATATTAGTGGGTGGAGACCCACATAATGAGCAGGAAGGTGGTGGACTCCCATCCTGGGGAGGCCCACTATGTTCTCAAATAGAGGGGAGGGAGTCTCTCGAGAGCATGGGCGGTGCCTAATAGGGGAGGACAGACCAGTGTGTCAAGCCCTCAGTGTTGTTGCAAGTAACTATGAATCTTGTCCTTCAAGGAGTGAAGCCTGGTGGTTGACGTGGGTCCCGAGGGGAGAGGGAGGAGTGGAATAGAGGGAACAAGGGGCATTTTGGGGGCGATGGAAGTATTCTACATGATCTTGCTATGATGGATACAGGCCATTTTAAATTTAAACAAAATTTATGAAAGTGCATGGTCCAAAATGTAAACCATGATGTAAACCATTGACCATGGTTAATGGCTATGTTTCAATATTTGTACATCAGTTGCAACAAATGTACCATCCACATAAACAATGCTTTTAATAGGGGAAGGGGGAAAAGGGGGAAGATGTTGGGTATATGGGAGTCTCATGTATTTGATACATGACTTTTCTGTAACCTAAAACTTCTCTGAAGACAAAATGAAAAAAGACACTGAGGTTATAAATGGAAGAAAATGTCATTGTACATACAGGACAAAAGATCTTACAGTGATGAAAGGCAAAATGTCAAAAAAACTTTTTAAATATTTTTTCATTATTTTTTTTATTATCCCAAATTTTTTTTTATTTTTATCTTTTTTTATTTTTTTTGCATTTTATTTTTAAATTTATCATTATTATTTCATTGTATTTGGCCATTTTATTGGTTTCATTTTTGGAAGAAGTTTTGGATCACAGAAGGGTTACAACTGTGGCAGGGGAGGATCATTGGTGCGGGGTGTCAGTGATGGGGGATACATAGGAGGAAGCTCACCTGGGCAAACATGCAAGGCAGATAAATGTGTTCAAATGTTCATGGAGCAGTGTCACAGTGGGTGGAGATTCACACAATAACCAAAAGAATATAGAATTCCCATTCTGGGGCGTTCTGTCACATTCTCTAATGGAACAGCAAGAATCCCCTGAGAACAGGGGCAACAACTAGTGAAGGAGGATGACCCATTGATGGGGCCTTGATATTGATGACTGTGCTTATGAATCTTTACTTTTGAAATTGAAACTTAGCCTAGTATTATAGGGTGCCTAAGAGTTACCTCCTGAGAGCCTCCTTGTTGCTTAAATGTGGTCTCTCTCTAAGCTGAACTCAGCACATAAATACATTACCTTCTCCCCAGCATGAGACATGACTCCTGGGAAAGCCTCCCTGGCACCAAGGGATTACTACCAAGCACCAACTAGCAATGCAACTGGAAAAAGACCTCGAATAAAAGGGAGAAAAGGTAAAGACAAATGAGTTTATATGGCTAAGAGACTTCAAAGTGAGTCAGGAGGTCATCCCAGAGGTTACGCTTATGCACATCTCAGCAGGATCTCATTGACTGACAAAGCAGACACTACCCAAATAGCAGGGCTCTTGAGGGCTCTAGAGACATCTAGACACTATAGTCAGGGCAGATAGCTCCAGAGTTAGGTGCCTTGCCAGTGGGCCCTACTTTGGAATTTTTGCTCCAGTGTGACAGATTTGGACTCAGCTGTGGTTTCCCTATACATGGCTCTTCTGTCCTTCTATTTGAACCTATAATTAGTACTAGAGTTGGTAGGTGTATATCCAAGAGACTTAAATCTTTGGACTGCCAATGTGCCAGCTGGGCCCTGAATCTCAATGGAGTTGCAACACCTACTCTCCAATTCATTGGTCTCACCCAGGGACAACTAACAAGGAGGTGATGATGGACAACCACCATACCAAGGAACCAAGAGAGTCTACAACTGCAAGCAAGAGAGTCCCATCCATTGACCCTATGGGATCAAAGGCCCCTCTCAATTAGAGGTGGAGGGGGGACATCACCATCCCAGAATCCTCAGGATTGGGGAACGAACTAAGGACTAAAGTAGACTTACTGTTATTCTACTATAGACTCATTGTGATTCTTGCAGTGGAAGAAATTATATCATTGATGTGGAGGCAGTGGCCAGTGGAGGTTCTGAGGGCAAGGACAGGGAAAAGCAGGCATAGTAAAGGGGCATTTTCAGGACTTGGGAATTGTTCTGAATGACATTGCAATGACAGATACAGGCCATTATATATCTTGCCATAACCTACAGAATTTGGTGGGAGAGAGTATAAACTACAATGCAAACTGTAATCCATGCTTAGTGGCAATGCTCCAAAATGTGTTCATCAATTGCAATGAATGTACTACAATAATGAGGGATGTTGTTAATGTGGGAAAGTGTGGGAGATGTGGGGAGCGGGGCATGTGGGAATCCCCTATATTTTTTATGTAACATTTATGTAATCTAAGTATCTTTAAAAAAATTAAAATTAAATTAAAAAATAATAATAATCCTATTACCAAATTTCAGTAAGTAAAGGAAAAGTCCTTAAAATCTATGGAAAGATCTTCTAAAATAAAGTTTTCCAGAGCCTAAAAAAAAAAGCAAAAAACAAAAACAAAAAAAAAAAACCCATATCATTAGGGAAGCGAATGTGGCTCAACCAGTTGGGCACCCGCCTACCACATGGGTGGTCCTGGGTTTGGGTCCCAGTGCCTCCTAAAGACGAGCAGATGCTGCACCTGCCACAACAAGCAGATGCCACAAGCCAGCAGATGCGGCTCAGGCCATTGGGCACTTGCTTCCCATGTGGGAGGTCCCGGGGTCAGTTCCCGGTGCCTCTGGGAGAAGGCGAGCAAACAAAAAGCAGGCAGATGAGACAACCATCTGGGGGAGCTGAGAGATACATAAAATATATATATAAAAAACCCGTATCATTACCCTCCTCAAAACTCCGAATAGTGGCTTTCCATCTCCTTCAGAATAAAAGTAAAAATCCTTACAATGGTCCCTAGGACCCTACACAACCTCCCTGTGGGCCCTCTTGCCAACAAATTCACTTCCTTCTCTTCTTCCACGCTCCTTATTCTACCCTGGCAATTCTGGTCTCCCTGCTATTCATACTTAAAGGAGGTCTTTGCTCAATGTTACCTTCTCAAGAGGCCTTCTATGATCACCCTATTTTAAACTGCAATGTCCCAAACACAACCCTGCTCTTAGTATCCCACCAGCCTTGTATGCCTTACTTTTCTCCACAACACTTATCAACACCTGATACCTATGTATTTGTTTATTGTGTCACTCCTCCCTACCCACTAGAATATAACTTCTAAATGGAAAAAGATTTTGCATGTTTTATTTACCAGTGCATTCCCTAGTGCTGAGACCAAGTCTCAAGGCTAAGCACATAGTAGATACTCAAATATTTATTGGCTGATAAATGATTTATAAATCTGTCTCCAACATCTTCATGATAAATTTGGTTTGCATGCCATCCTAGGGTAATTCAAGGTTTTGAATTTACTCCTTCTACATAAAGAAGTATTTCTTTCTATTTGTAATTCAAGACAATCATCCAGATGCACTCTTAAGTTTTAATGTTTTGAGCATATAAGTAAATACATATGCACCTTATCTAGGCCTTGTAATGATTTTTGGACTTAGATCATATTCCTTTTTGTCCTTCCAGATAAAAAGTCCTACTATTCTTAGCTTAACATCAAATAGTAGCTCATCAAATATTTATTTATTTACTCTTACCAAGATATATATAACCACTAGCTTTAACCTTAGGCAAGCCACATAACATAATTAGTCATTTTAGAAATCTTCATTTATAGAAGGGGTTAATTATCATACTTATTCTACTTACCTTATTAGTTTATGGTGATACTCAAATGAGTTAAAGCAAAAAGTGCTTTTGTTGTAGTACCTTTGATACAGTACAACTATTATATTAAAAATAAAGTTGCTCTTACTGGGAAAACATTGATCGTAGTATCTGATGCACAACGGGCACTCAATAAATGTGGAGTTGATTTCATTTCTTTCTCCTCCATTAACTAAAATGCAACTTGTTAAATATGTTAACATTTGGTCTTCTCATTCACATCTGTATTCTCAAAACTTGGCTCATTGCCTGGCATAAATTAGGTTCTCAAATGTTTGATGGGGAATGAATGAGCAAGAAGACACCACTACTAACCCATCATCAGTAGGACAAGTTATTTTTTCTTCTACACAGCTATATTAACACTAAGATGGCCCTCCTCTTCCTGAACACCATTGTTATCTCCTTTTCTAACCAGACTTAGAAATGCAGTGTTTAACTCAGGAACAGAGTATATTAACTGGCCCCCAAAGGGATTGAGCCCTCAGTACTCTACCAAATAGCTAACATGGCAGAGAGGTGACCACAAAGGAACACTAGCAAACAGATTATACAGCTGCCTAGACCTCTTAAGTTAATTAGGAAGCTGACAAGAAGTACAACGGCAACTGTCAATTCACACTGGAGAAAGGGAGGCAGACTACAAAGGTCTAAATGTCCACTGACCACTGTTCTCTAGCCTATCATTCCACTGAGATGATTTTTCAACTCAGATGATGATTTTATCATTTCACTAATCTTTGCTTTTCATTGACTACATTATCTTCCTCTCCTAAGGACTTCCTTAATTTGGCCCCACCTCAATTTAACTGTGAAATAACATAAGTCCCACTAGGGCCCCTCATTCCCACAGCTCTAACTTTGCTTATACCTTAGTCTGTCTAAAAGTCCCTCTCATACCTTTCTATTCATCCAAATTCTACTCACCCGCTAGATTTCACTACTTCTATGAAACCGTTTTAACTCACACTGACCTCTTCTTTCTCTGAAGTCCTCTAGAATACTAATTGTCTGATTTCCTTTTGGTTATAAACTGTCTTTAATTCTTCTCTCTTCAGGAAGGCTTTGCTAATCCTATAAAATCCAGCCTCTTCTACAAGCTACAAGCTTGCTATTCCCTCTGCCTGGAATGTTCATGCCACAGATCTTTACATAGCTTGTTCTTCAGTGTACACTTACCAGTCCCACTCAGACCAGAATGTAAACTCCATGGAAAAAGGATCTAGCCTGTCTTGTTCACTGTTGAATCTCCAAAACCTAAAACAGTTCCTTGCACAAAGCAGGAGCTGAATAACTGAATGAATGGGCTCCTATAACCTGTATTTTACCTTTCAGAGAATTTATTATATTTTATTACAATTATTTTATCTTTTCCAATTGAGTGTAAGATCCTTAAAAGCAGGAACTACATCTGCCTACTCACCACAGTAATCCCAGTGCCCAGCATAGTATCCAGCACATAGCTGTAAAAGAATAAAGTGGGCTGTGAACAGCATTAGGAAGGAAAGGAGGAAGGGTGGGAGGAAGGATCTGGAAAAGAAGACATCAGAGTGCAAATGGATGCTTTAGAAGGCATTATTTCATAAACTTTTGTTTCAATTTTATGTTTCTACACATAAACATATGGGGGTACTCAGTCAAGACATCGAATTTATTTTCTTACTCTGGATTACAGACCAAAGTTTTGAAAACACTGTACTAAATTCCAAGGCCCAGTTTACAATTCAGTCATCTATTCTGTCATTTATTGCAACAGTTCTCAATGTTTATTTTTTTTTAACCTTAATCTCCTTGAGGGATGATACTCTCCCATTAGGAAAAATAGCTCAAGACACCAGATGAGAAAACTCACCTACTATTCCTTT
This sequence comes from Cabassous unicinctus, assembly GCA_029593785.1. Classification (NCBI taxonomy): domain Eukaryota; kingdom Metazoa; phylum Chordata; class Mammalia; order Cingulata; family Chlamyphoridae; genus Cabassous; species Cabassous unicinctus. Next base: position 20,894 of record JAQZBX010021136.1, read on the forward strand.
CTGTTATCTAACAATTTTCACATGGATTCTTCCTACATCCCTACCAACTCTAAGTTCTTTGAAGATGGAGCTGCCTTCTCTATTATTTCCCTCATAATACTTAGCAAGATACCAGCACATTCAATAAGCACTTATAGGCTGAATACTTACATTAAAATTATCAAAAATCATAAGAATTAGTCTGTCTCTGTACTGACATGCCAAATATCAAAGCAAAAATAAAACAAACAAAAAACCTAAGTACCTTAAAAAAAAAAATGAAAGAAAGAAATCTAAGTATAATTTTGTATATTAACAGGCTTTGCTGAACCAAAACATAATAGAAGCTGAATGCTACACTGGCAGGATCCAGAGTAGTTAACCATCAGGATCAAATTATGTTCTCTGAAGGAATGAGAAACAAAGTAAGCCCTGCCTTTTAAAGCTAGATATAGGTACTTCTTTTGAAACTACAGTATTCTGAAGTAGACCCAAAAGTTTAAAAATTCAACACAAAGGTGTTACCTGTTCCAGTAATCTAATTTCACAAGTTTTCATTTCATCTTTGTTACAGACTTACCATAACACTATCCTCAAATCTCTCCCATAGCCCTTTCTAAAGATCTAAAAAACTGGATGCTTAATCTCTCACTCATAGGAATGGACCAGTAGGGATACACTATGTATTTTGGCCTTTGATCTCATCAGTTAAAAGGGGGAACCTAGAGAAATTCAGAGAATGCTTTCCTCAGGACACTAAAAAGAGAAAGAAGAGCTGCAACTGCCCATCTTTCCATCTCTTGGCTGCAGTTAAACCAAACTACTCATAATAACCTACTCATCATTTCCTATATTGACATAATTATTATCACTTATTCTTTGAGCATCTATTCATAGCAGATCCCATACTAAGTGTAGGCAGAAAAGTTCCTGCCTTTGAAATGCTCACAGAAAATGGACTGTGGCAGTCTGATATTATTTATGAATTCCAAAAAGAGATATTGGTTATGTTTGTAAACTAGTCTGTTCCTCTGGGTGTGATACCCTTTGATTGTATTAAATTCAAAGGTTTGACATTTACTTAATTATGTTAAGATTAGGGCTTTGATTCAACCATGTCATTAGAGTGTGCAGGGTTAAGTCACCACCCCCTTGGTGGGTTACATAAACGGACACTCACTCAACAAGAACAAAGAAGATACACAAGAATAGAGAAAGCTCCATAGATACGGCAGAGGAGAGAACTTGATCCTGGGGCCCCGGAGAGAGATGAGCCATTCACCTGATAGCTTGGAGCTGAAGAGACCAAAGCCCTGAGCAGCTAAGAAGGCCCAGAAAGAAACAAGCCCTCCAGCCTACAGCTTAGATCGGAAGAAGGTGGGACCATGGAGCCTTAAGAGAGAAAGGAAGGCTGAAACCTTGCAGACATCGCCTGCCATCTTGTGTCAACACAGACTTTGTGTGGCAACAGACTTTGGTGAGGAAGTATCCCTTACGGTACCTTGAGATGGACTCTTTAGGGCCTTGTAACTGTAAGCTTTTACTCCAAATAAATACCTTTTATAAAATGCAACAAATTTCTGGTACCTTGCATCAGCACCCCTTTGGCTAATACATAGACAAAGGAGAAACATTCAGTCAGTTAACCAATATTTAATGAATGACTACAATTTTGAAATAACTTTATTGCTTCAACAGAGGCAAGTCGATTGAAGGCAAAACTTGTTCATAGCTGTGTCATATGGTTCTGTGTTATAAGTGAGTGTTGCTCTTGCTTTTTCAACTTGATTAAACCTTTTCCTAAGGCAAGGACTATCTACTCTTACAATCTCACAGCCAAGCAAAGGACTGGGCATAAAGAAGGTGGTCAGGAAGTCCAACGGAAAATAACTTAAGAAAGAGTACAAGCTCCTGGCTCTTCACGGTTCCCATTCTGTCAGATGTCTTGGCCATCCTTCTCTGATTCGGTATCTCTTCTCTTAAAATTGGGGGGTTCTACTCCTGGGGCAAATGGCAATACAATCTCTCACAAAAGGCAAACTCCAGGGAGCTTGTCTGTGTCAGGGATCGTCTTTTTTCACCCCACACTCCTACCTGTACCCAAGCAGAAAGCTCAGGTAACTGCCTGGTATCCGTGGAGAGTACAGAGTCCCTTCTTTTCTAGCTCCCTCCAGTGTTTAGGCCAGCTCACCAAGCCCAAGGTTTTCAAATAAACCTTTCGGGTAAAACTGTTGTCAGCTATGGTTCAAACCCTAACCCTGACCTCACTACTAACTGCGTGACTTTGGGCCAGTCACCTTACATCTGTTTGAGCTTCGGTTTCTTTATTTGTAATGTGTAGCTAATAATTACTATCTCCGGGGTTTGTGATGAGGAGTAAAGTAATGACGGCAAAGTGCTCTGCGCACACAGCAACCACTCGACAGAGGGTAGGTGTTATTCTCTTGAAATCTGGCAGGGTGGCAGGGCCGAGAGGGTACAGACTGAAAACCCGAAGGAAGGATGGGGAGCAGAGTGACGGAAGACAGAAGGCCGAGCAGCCTGACAGGGCGGGAAGAGGCGGCTGCCAGGGCGGGAAGCGGCCGCGGCCGGCAAGCGTTGTGTAACGGCTTCGGGGACCGCAGCCCGCGTCCCCTTCCTCCTTTTTCTCATCACCCCATCACCCCGTCCCCGGCCCCTCACCTCTCTTGATGACATGCATCGCGGCTAGTGGCTGGGGTGCTGAGAGATTCGAGTCGGGACTGCAGTTCTGAAGAGCCGGCGGGTCGCGAAATTGGCAGAGTACGAAGGGTCGAGATCCAGAGGCTGCTAGACAGGAGCTCAGGACCTGCAGGGACTGGAGTTGGGGGTCAGACAGCACTTTCCTCACCCGAACAGAGACAGGACAACCCGAACAGAGACAGGACAATCCGAAATCACCTTCCCGCTCCCGCCACCGGTGACGCACAGCGCGGCGCGACGGGGCTCGAATGACGTTACTCGACGTTGTCAACGCCCGGGGTCAGGTGGGCGGAACTAGCCGAAAATCAGCCTAGCCCAGTCGCCGCCACGTTGAGTATGGGCAGAGCCCTGGAGATAGCGCCTCTCCCGCGGCCGCATTGAGTGCAGGCATGCCCAATAGGAACGCTGTTCTCCCGCCGCCATGTTGTGTGTGGGCAAAGTCGAATCCTCTGAGCCCCGGAACCCCTGACGTAACACGCAGAGCCCGCCAGGCCTGGCCCCACCCCCCCCCTCGTCAGCGCTAACCCGCGAAGTCTAGAGGGTTTAAGTATTTGGGGAATTACTACCAAAACTCAATCATCCAAAACACTTTCTCTTATTTTAGTGACAATCACGTTATGATAACCCGACTGCAAGCTCTAGCCTAGGGTCCACAGCCGGAGGCAGCTGTGAGCCCCTGGGCTATTAAGGCAGGGCAGAAGCCTGTCCCTCAATAGGGTTGCAAAAGAGCCCTGCTAAACCAAAGTCGCTTGAATTTTATCCTGATGGGAAAGGAAACCCTGGGAGAGTTTTAAGCATTTCGGGACCATGACCCATTTGCTTTTAGAGCTCTCCAGTGAAGACAGTCAGCAAATACGGTGGTTGTCACCTTTTGGAGGTAGGACAGGACTTGAAGACTGAATGCAGGGAGTTAAGACCAAAGAAAACCCTAATTATATAGGGCTGATGTACAAGTTTCTGATTTGGGATATACAAACTTTATGAAATCTCATCTGTGGCCTCCCCTACCTAAAACCTTTCATTGGTTCCTCACTTCCCTTCAGAAATGACCCAAGATCCATGTGAAGTAATTCTATTTAAAGTCATAGGAGGTCAGAGGTAAAGCTGTACCATAGTAGGGCTCAAGATGACCCAGAGATAGGGTTGCCAAATGTAACAAATAAAAATTAATGTGTGTGTGTGTGTGTGTGTAAAATGGATATAAATAAATAAATCTTTTAAAAAATAAATCCCAAATGCTGCATGGGACATAATTATACTTTTTTTTAAAAAGATTCATTATTTATCTGGAATTCAAATTTAACTGGGCATCCTATATTATATCTGGTAACCCTACCAAGAGAGCTTTCAGGTATGTGCATTCGAGTTTCATTTTCTCTTGGCAGAGAGGGAAGAGTGTTTTCATCCCCTATCTGCTATGCCATAGAGAGCACAGAGAACACAATGAGAGTCAAAGCCAGCAGAGGTTAAAATCTCCTACATGCTTTATTGGACTTCAAGAGTCTTATGAAATGACACAGAAAAACCCATGTGAGGGGGTTCAGGGGGTACGAGGCAGTCTGCAGCCTAGCACCCTCCTAAGACCAGCCCCAGCTGCCCTCACCTCAGGCCCAATATAGGATCCCAGGGTAGAGGCATGGCAGGGAATAGGGCAAAGGGAAAATACCTTTACAGCCATAGCAAAAACAGGTAAGGGAGGGAATTGTCTAGAGGCTGGAAAGGGTGGGGGGAAGTGGTAACACAGCCGCCTTCATCTACACCATCTTCCTTAGCCACCCCTTCCCCAAACTGGCTGTGTCCTTTTTGAGCCTCTGGCCCAGGTTATGCAGCAACATGACAATGGGGTCTGACAAAGGGAGTATGTGGTGCAGGCACTTGGGAATTTGAGGAATTTCTTTTTTCACTTTTAAACTGTTTTGTCTTTTGGTTCAAATGCCACAACATCCTTGCCCAACATCTCCAGGGCCCCCACTGGAGCCCTGTATCATGGCTGTGGTTCCCATGGCCAGGGAAGCCAACTGTCCTGAGCCTAGGAGTATTGATGGTTGGGGAGCGCTGGGGCAGCACCTCTTAGAGACAATCCCTCCAGCAGTGTAGGGGAGCAGGGGAAAGAGGGTGGCAGGTGGGGGTGGGGGAAGAGAGGAAAGATGACTGCCTTGTAGCCCATAGGTCTGTCTACCCACTCATCCTCCAACTAAGAGAGGTCTCTCCCAATCCATCCCCTAGCCTGGCCTCTTTTTAAAAGTCTCTGGTGACTTGTTCTCTGGGAATTAGTTTCACAACCCAATTTCCCAAGTACCCCTGGGGGCCGGAGTGAGCTCCAGGCTGAGGTTCTCTCTGGCCCACCACACTCCCAAACAAAAAACCCCAAAGATTATGCCTTACGCCCCAGTCTCGGCAAACAGAACCACTGTGGGTGGGGTGGAATGGATCTGAGGCACAGGTGTCAAAAGTTACTCCTCCTATCTTCCCTGCAGCTGCTAGGAGAAGGTGGGGAATAGGGGGTTGAGGGGGGAGGGAGGAGCCTAAAAGCAGGAGAAAGAGAGAAATAATAAACCAAACCTCAAAATTGGGATAGCAGAGTCAGAAGCTGGACCTCAGAGATGGAGCTGGGAGATGAGAGGGCAAATAGAGAGCTGCAACTAAGACATGCACTGAACTGGAGAGGGAGTGACAGCAGCAGCCCACAGTTGGAAGGAAGACAAAGCAGGCAGGCCACGGTGATCAGTTAATAAATAATGTTGAAAGACCCAAGAACATGGAGGGATGGGTATGTACAGTGCCCAGGCCCTGGGTCAGACCCTCCCGTGCCCCATGCTAGGAGCTAGGTATCTTGGAGGTGAGGCGGAGTAGAGGAGGCAGAAGACTCAGGGAAGGACAAGCTGTCCCACAACTGCCACCCCCATCCTGCCTACTTCTTAAGAGGCTTCTTAAAGATTTTGAGGGGAAACTTCTTCCGGCCTGGGCTGGAGTCTGTCTCCTCGCTGATGGAGCCATTATCCTCCTCGGCCGCGGCCTTCTTGCCAGCCAGGTGGGGAATGCGAGTATTTCGGCTAGCCTGCAGGGCACGGCTGTCCCCAGGTGGGGATGGTGTATCTGGGTCTGGGGAACTGAGGCTGTAAGAATGGGAAGAATCCAAAGGTGGAGAGCCACTAGCTGAGGCTGAAGGGCTTAGCTCAATCAGGCTGTGGGCTTTGTCTAGCCCATGGTTCAGTGCCAGGAGTGCCTTCTTGGCCAGAGCAGGGCTGTCAGGCAGTTTCTCCACCAGGGACCCTGGGTGGACCCCCTCAATCAGCCGGTGGCTGCCATTGGAAGACATGGCATTGAGAGCCTCATCTGCAGCACGGACCATCTGAGGAGGCTTGGGGGCCACACGCTGGCGGTCACTCATGTGGAGGGAGGACTCCGAATCGGAATGGGTCAAATCCCTGAAAGACACAGGGCACAAAGGAAGAAAGGGACAAATACAGGACAGGGGAGAGGAGAAAAATGGAAGGGAGGAATAATATGAGAAGATAAGGACAGGGTAGGAAAATGTGATGGAGAGAGGGGCAGGAAAAAGAAAATAGGATGAACAGGCAGGAAGGAAGGAGAGAGTTATCAGGAAGAAGGAAGTCGAGTGGGCAAGTGGTATAGGATAAGAGAGAAAAGAGGAATAGGGAATGGGGATAGATTGGAGAAGAGACAGAGCGAGGAAAGCAGAAGTGGGGAGGAAGTAAGTAGAAATAAGGACCAAGGAGAGAAAGAAAGGGAAAAGTGACAGAGAAAGAAAAGACAGACAAGAAACAATAACAAATGTCATTATACCATCATCTGTCTGGCAAAGGGCTTTCCAATGCCTGTGCCCCACCCCTACTGGATGCCCAGGCCCTAAATTGGTGCAATCATAGGCTTGAATCCCACAGGTATCACCTCCATAAAACCTCCTCCTTCTCAAAGCTGGCTCAAATTCTTAGGACTTAACCCTAAGCTAACACAGAACCTACAGATTGCTCTGAGCTACCATTTCCCATACTTTCCTCCCCCACCTGCTCCTGAGACATATCCAGTTCTGGGTCAGGTCACAAGGAACAGGGCACATGCAAATCAGTGGGCCTGGCCCAGGCTGGGGGGCAGAGAAGGTTAGGACAGCCTTGCAAACAATCCCTCACCACCCCCAAAAGACCCTCTCACAGGATTTAAAGGGGGTCACAGAGAAAAGTGTTCCAAGAGTTCAAACAGCAGTCTGTGGTATCAGCAGGAAAGGTGGGGTCTCTTTCAGAGCTCTTTTATAGGGAGAATATAGGGAGGTGGAGAAAGATAGGACATTGGCCTTTAAGGGACAATAGTTCAGTAGAGTTCTGGACTACAAATCATAAGGTCTGATTCTATTTCCTTCTCTGCTTGAGGCTTGCTGTGTGACCTTGGACAAGACATCTAACCTTGTTGGTTCTCAATTTTGGCCAAATGAAGATAATACCAATTCAATTATCTTGCAAGACTGTTTGGAGAATCAAATATGTTGGCAAAGCACTTGGAAATGTAGAAAATATTGTGGGAATGAAGATGATGAGCCCAGTCAAGCTGGAAGGCCCACACTGGAGCCAGTCACAAGGGGCTTCTTTGCAAGGCTGAGTTATGGGGACATGCACACTGGATGTACACACACACAGGCTGGTCCAGGAACTCAAGACCTTTCAAGGGGCTAGCTGTTCCTAATAAGGCCATGAACCAATTCCAAATGCCACCCCTCCTGCCTCTTCAGACAGAACGGTGGGTGAATATGGGAATCCCCTGACCAATCCATGAACCCTCCTTCTGCTCTTCCAGAGGCCTAAGCACCCATGGCAGAGGCAGAGGAGAGGGCTAAGGGAAATGGTAACTTCTGAGTCAGGAAGCCAAAGGGAAGGAGTCATGAATGGGAGAGGAGAGCACCACAGGACCTGGAAAGAAGGAGGCTGAGGGTCAGAAGTTAGAGAGGGCACCAGGCCCCTGAAATGGGTAAAAGCAGGGGGTTAGCTCACAGCTATTACAGGTTTCATTCTCAGTAGGAAATAACTAACAAAGCAGCCACCCCATGGTCCAGTACCTTCCTGAAGACAGGGGACAGCAGAGAGAACTATTCCAGCTCCAGCCTCCACTCTACAAACAGTTTCAGCCACTTATTCTAGTATTTACCGATATTCAGTCTCATACTTGGTTTCACACATCTGACACTGTCACTTCTACCAAAATGTGTCCTTATTTCTCTGAGCCCCAAGATGATCCTTCTCCATAGCCTCCTCCACACACATATGAAGCACTGAGCGAGGTGCCAGGGAAGTTCTAGGGAACAACCATACTGGAAAAAGGGGCTCTTTAAGCTAAGAAAGTGAGGATCCTAGGAGCCTATCATTTTAATGCCAAAGAAGAGGGGTAGAGAGGTTGGGACACTCCCAGACTCATTCCCTGACCTGCATCCCCATTTGATCTTCACTCCCATCCCACTATGCCCCTCTCATTAACTAGAAGCTGAGCCTTCCAAGGCAAGAGAAGGACCTGGGTAGAGGCAGGAGGGAAAAGCCCACTGGGGCAGGCTCACCTTCCCTCCTTGAATCTGAGACCATTCAGGTCAAGGGTGTCCCTCCCCAAAGGCTGGGCTGCCTTGGACTCCCATCCCCAAGCTACTAACCTTACCAGAGAGCCTGTTTGCCTTTAGAGATGATCCTCTGGTGCATGGTACAAAAGAAAATTAAGTAGTGAACAGGCCAAGTGGATGCAGGTACCTCCCCACCCTTCCTCCCCATTACCCTCAGCTTAGGCCTTGGAGCATGAGATTCACAGCATCCCCTAATGCCCCCAACCCAATTCAGTCCTCTCCATCTGTAGTGGGAGGGGCAATCTCCCTGCCTAGGCTTTCGGATGAAAATGAGAATGACAGTGAAGATGAGCAGCTCTGCTGAGTGATGATCCTAGTAAAGGCAGTCTCCTTGTAGAAGAGAAAGGACAGCCTTCAAGGATAACTATCCAGAGACTCAAGGGGCAAAGTCAGCGGGACTGGTATCCAGGGTGAGGCAGTACCAAAAGGAGGTAACAGGGAAAGCAGGCTGCAGTTCAGAGGCCAAAACGGGGCCATGGTCACAACTTCAGAGAAGAGAGATCCTCCCAGGGGATGGGGACTTTCTGAGGGTCCCCTAAGCTTGTTCCAGGCAAGGTCAAGGCTACTAACTCTGACCCTAGTCTAGCATCTTGAAGTATTAGTGAGGAAAGTCCCTGCAGCTGCCAGACCAAGCTGTAGGAGAAAGCCATTCACCAATTCTTTTGCTATTCACTTATTGGGTCCCTGTAGGAGGATAAAAATGCCCAAACAGATCGTCCCAGAATGGAAAGCCAAGTTTTAATCTGTGCTCTGCTCCTAATTAGCTGTGGGACATGGGGAAAATCACTTAACCTTTCAGAACCTTAAATTCCTTCTCTGAAAATGAGTATTTTAATGCCTGCCCTACCTATAAACATTCCTTGTCCAAAATCCCCAAACCTTTTTCCTCTCTTCTGTTCCCTAACTCCATGAAGGCCACTACATCCATTTAATCACCCAAGCTAGACACGTGGGTGTCATACTAGATTCCTCCCTCTCCATCACCCCCCACAGCTAGTCACCAAATTAATTCTCTCTTTTCCATCCCAGGACCTCATTATCTCCCCTGGTGGTCTACCACAATGGCTTCCAAATTCCTGAGTCTCCCCTTCCAATGCTTCTTTTATAGGTCACCGAAATGTTTCTAAAACGCAAATCTGAGCAATTCACTTTCTTTTAGAAAGCCTTTCTTGACGCTCTATCTGCCAAAGCCCTCAGCCTTTCAGGATCCTTCATCATTCTAACCTCAACTGCTGCCCCTTCTCCTCAGCACATACCCAATGTTCAGGCCACAAATATATCACATTTTCTTGACCCTCCATGCCTCTGCAAATAACGTTTCCTCTGCCTAGAACACTGTTCCTCCTTCCCCTACACACAGAGCGTTAGCACAAACGCCATCTCTTTTGTGAAGTGTTCCACCCCAGGCACATGCTATTAGTCACTCTCTGCTCAACACCCCCACAGCACTTGTCAAATTGTTCCATAATTATATATGTACCTCTCCCAGACCAAATCGTGGTTCTTGATGGCTGGGATTATATCTTGGGATTATATCTTCTCATCTGTGAAACCCCCTGGCCAGCATGGAGTCTGGCATAGAGTAGGTATCAATAAGTGTTTATAAAAGAGTAAAGGAAGTGAGGGCTCCACCGAGATAAATGATGTGAAAGTGCATAGTTTAGGCATAAGTGCTATAGGACCGTGAGGGGGGGGGGGTTGTTACTCATTTGTAGAGCAGAAAACTCTGAAGAGAGAAGGGCAGAAAACTGCAGGGAGTTAGGCTGACCTTAAGAAGGAGTACCAGAGCTGGAAAAGGGCAGGACAAGGAGAAGACTGCCCACTGCACACACACCCTCAGCTCATCAAGCAGCAGCCAGCAGGCAGAGGCAAGGTAAAAGCAGTAGAAAGGGAAGGAAGGGAAGAAGGAAGACAAGAGAGACAGCTGATACCCCAAGCTCTCTGAATGCCCAGGCATCACAGCAGTGCTCTCAGAATGGGGTAGGTCGGGGTAGGGCTCCATCTGGTGGAAAAAGGAAGTGCTGTGGTGGTAATAAATAGGGTGGACGTGGACGGTGGTGATGGTGGTGGTGGTGGTGGTGGCAGTGGTGGTGGCAGTGGTGGAGGAAGAGCAGGAGGAAGAAGCAGAGGCAGATGGAGGACTGGTCCCGTGGCCTTCAGAACTGAAAGACTGTCCAGATGAAAGGCTGCGCATTCGCCGCAGAGATACCCGGCTTGTCAAGAAGTGGCCAGCCTCGCCCTCTACCAACCTCTGAGATCCCAGGCCATGCTGTGGCTCCGTCAGGCGCTGCCGGACACTGCTCTGCAGGGTGGGGGCTGCAAGGAGAGCAAAGAGAGTGTGAGAAAGGGGCCAGCCCAGTTTAGCTGGCAGGCAAGCAGGGGTGGCCAAGAAACAATGCCTGCTGAAGACCACTCTGGGCCTTTGGTGCCCAATCTGGAGAATGGGCACCTCCTCCCAGAAACCTCCCACCAGGAGTCCTGAAAGGAAGGGGAAATTGAAGAGGAGGTTCCCGGGTCAGTTTCAGTAGCAATTCCAATTGAAGGAGACCAAAGGCCAATGTTACCGTAAAGGGAGGTGGCAAGGCAGTTAGTAGGAGGACACAGGCAAGGCAGGGTAGGATAGGGGCTTGGTGCAAGGTCCAGGAGAGCACTAAGAACCAGCCTTTTTAGAAAATCAGCCTCAGGAATAATTCAAAACTTAGACAAGGATTTTTTTTTTTTTTTTTTTAAGATTTTTTCATTTATTTATTTATTTATTTATCACTCCCTTGCTGCTTGTGCTTGCTGTGTCCATTTGATTTTGTATTTTTCTGTGTCTGCTTGTCTCCCTTTGTTGAGTCATCTTGCTGCATTGGCTCACCGCGCCGCAGGGACCAGCTTGCCTTCACCAGGAGGCCCCGGGAATCGAACCCGGGGCCTCCCATATGGTAAACGGGAGCCCAACCAATTGAGCCACAGCCACTTCCCAAGACAAGGATTTTTACACAAACATGTTCATCATGTCATTATTAATAATTATATAGTCTAATGACATTATCTCATAATTTATAACAATTGTTCCACAACAATGTGGTAGAAGGTTGTTGTATGGGAATTCCACACATGTTAATGATTGTTTGTAATTTCACAAACTCTCTAATAAAAATATGTTTTAGAAAAAAAAATAATTATATGAAAGCAAACATAAAAGCGGGAGAATGATAATACTTCCAGGTGCTGGAAGACTTCAGAGTAATTAAAAATGATGCTTATGAAAAGATTTTAAGAACATGGAAGAATGCCTATTAAAATGCTCAA